>CALNHX010002944.1:90103-163135 GCA_940337035.1 Agriotes lineatus | reverse complement strand
TAAAATGGTTACTACATATTTTGTTTGTTCATTTACAAAAGGTAGATTTTCGGTAGGTGACGGGGGGGGGGGGGGGCGCTGAGTAGTTTTTATCTGAAAAATAGGCTGCGGGCCAAATACGTTTGGGAATCTAAGAGCTAGGCTAACCTCTACATCAAGGTACCCAAATTTATTCTAAATTTTTAATTAGTTCCAGGAATTAGGATTAGTTTTCCCTAATTATACAAAATACCCAAGTACTTGAATGTTTTGAATGACTATATAAACCAACATTTAGAAATTGTGTTCAATTTACTTTTAACCATGGAAGTAATAACCTCCAACAAAGGTGGTGTGAAGTTATTCTGTAATGGGTATATGTATGTGGTGCATAAAAACTGTGCAAGTGGTATTCGTTGGCGATGTTGCAAATACGGCTCATTGAAGGTAATTATTAACAAACAATTTAATTCATGCGACATTGTAATTAATCAAATATAATAATGCACAATAATTCTTAGTTTTTAATATCCCGCATTTTTTACTTACTTATTTATTAATTACTATTGTTTTACAGTGTAGAGCGATTTTAACTACAACTTTAGAAAAAACAAGCCCCGTTTTGAAAACCGAACACAATCCTTCAGCAAATCAAGAAGAAATTAAAGTAGCAAAATGCGTACAGGACATGAAGAAAAGAGCTAAGGACGTCTTGGTGAAACCAGTACAAATATTCGCAGAAGCTGTGTCTACTCTAGAAGATTCTGTACGTGCGGTAATGCCGTCTGAGGACTCGGTTAAGAGAACGTTGAGAAATCATAAGGAAAAAAACGTTCCTGGAACTCCAGTATCTCTGGAAGATCTGACTATTGAAAGAATGTCTAAACTACTTTTATTCTAATTTTTTTAAATAATTTACCGATTGTAATATAACCAAATTTTTATTTTATTTCAGGAAGTTGGTGTACCACCGGTGAACCAACGAAAGGTTCTTGCTGCATGACAATGGAGCTGAAGCAGACGAACGAATAATCATATTTGCTACAGACGATTGCCTTACGCACCTTGCCAGTGCTACAACCTGGTACATAGATGGTAATTTTGCACTTGCGCCTTCTTTATTTATGCAATTGTATGTACTACGAATAAAAGTGCAAGGCGTGTTTATAACTGCCGCATATGTTTTATTACAAAGAAAAACGCAGTTTACCTATGAAAACATGTTACGCACAATAGTAGGGCAGTGCGAAGACAGAAATCTTTTTCCTGATCCAACGCACATCAAAATGGATTTTGAAAGAAGCGCGATTCAAGCAGTGAAAACAGTTTTTGGTGACCAAATTCACGTATCTGGCTGTTTTTATCATTTGTGCCAGAGTACTCATAAGAAAATTCAGGAGCTAGGTCTTCAGCAAATATATACAGAGGACGAAGCTTTCAGAAAATTCTGCGGAATGATGGACGGTTTGGCCTTTTTGCCAACTGAAGAAGTTCACAGGGGTATGGAGTACCTCAAACAAAATATTCCCGCTGGTGCTGAAGAACTTCTGAATTATTTTTCCGCAGCACTAAATCGGTACTGAACTTGAACCCTCCACCAAAAAAAATCTAAAAACCCTCAAACAGAATTTAGTTATGCATTAAAAATATTATTTGTGTTGTGTTGTACCATGACAATAAGAGAATATATTAACTTTAAATATATAGACGTTTTTTACCTATACCGGGTGGCTGGTTTTAAATCCATACATAGCCATAGCAGAAGCATGATATATCAGAATCTTACTAGACACATTTAATTTATTCTAAAAAAGAAGGTTGCCCACATCAGAACTTTATTTTATAAGGGTGGGGGGAGGGGCTGAAAGTCCTTCGACATCACTTACGTTAGACATATCACTTGTTTACAAACAAAAAACTTGCTATGTCGGTTTTGAAACCGGTCATCAGGTACGTTACTTATTTTGATATCTGAAATAGTAATATTATATTGTATTTAACATAAAGAAAATACCTTTTCCTCTTTTCATATATACGTATAGTGTGTTTCGTTTCTCACCTTCACACTCTTGCATCTCCCTTATTTATTCTATGATCAGTTTTAAATATTTTATTATACTACCTTTCTTATCCTGAGCAACTCTTTAAATAACGTTTTTCTACAAAAATACGCTAACTATGATTTTTCGTATTTTTGTTTGACTACAGTAGGCTATTGGTTTGCACTAAGCTTATTAACAAATACATAAAAACAGCTCTTTTAAATGGTAGTATAATTCACAATAAATTAAAATCGATCAGAAAATAAATATATAAATTACAGGGTGAGAAGTGAAACATTTACTGTATGAAATCGTGATAATGATAATAATGTTTTGATAAAAATTTGGATTTTTGACTATATTTGTGGTTCTGTGCAACTGTTTCTTTTTTTCGATAATGCTAGGCCTATCATTTTTTCAATTTTTGGCATTTATTTTTGATCACAGTGGTTCATAGTAAAATTATTTAAAAATAGTGAAAATAAATTTTTTTAAGGGTAATATAAGTGATCAACATTTGAAATAGACCATAATATACATCATGGATATACAGGGGTGTGAAGATGAGCAGTGAAACATACCGACAATTTTGGGTGCTGTTTGTCAACCTTCTGCTGCCGAGATACATGTTGTCACTTCTATAAACACATTATCATTCCCCTGCGTTCTCTGTGTTATACATTTGTATAGTTTCAACTATGTGTAGTTTTCAGCACTGAAACGGCTTATTTACTGTCCAACAGCCTACAGCCAACTAGCATGATAAAAATAGCGTCCAGCGCACACTGTATTTCGAAGAATGTTTTTTCGTCGTGGAAGTTTAGCAACTACCTGCATATTTTTCTTGTTTCCATATTTTACACTTTGCAACATTTTTGACTGTTATTTACCTCCAAATACGAAATTTAGGTAAATACTGGTATTAATGTTTCTGTAGTTTTATCAGGAAATTAATAGCAACTAAAGATAAAGAGCACACAATGAGAGTAAAATATTTAGAAATATCTTTAGCTTTTTAGATCGTACAAGAGGACAGTTAAGTATGTACACATGAAAATTGGAAATAATATTAAATAAACAGCATGAAATAGCTGCCATTAAAAATATTATTTGATAATGAACCACGTTAAGGGTACATACATGTTAGGCAGGTTGTCATTTTGTTATCCTCATATACGTAGAAACAGGAAAAAGGGTAGCTCGCTTTCTTCACTAAGAAGTATATGGAACACCCAATGGTTTCTGGCTATTATGCATCAGAAAATACCCAATACAGTACAAAATAATGTCTGCGACATTGTGACTGCATTATAAAATTTCTATGTCAAAACAAAATGTAATTCTTCTTCGTAGCAAATTCACAAAAAGACTACATGTAACGATTGAACATTTTATTAATTTGCTACAATTCAATCTGGTAGATTTTGATAAATTTTCACAAAATTAACTTAAAACATAAATATTCAACAAATTAATTTTTGTATACAAATTAACATGGTACAAGACATAGACTTTAGCAAATCAAAACATCTGAAAGAAATATTACTATCGAAGTGAATCATTTTGTTATAAATGTAGAAGAGTGCATTTATAAGAAAATGGGGCATTTGGTGTATACAATGTTACAAATGTAAGTACATACCTGTATTATAGAAAAAAATGTGTGATCAAGTTGAAAAAGTTCCAAATCTACAGTTGACATGCATGCAAAAAACATGAAATCTTGGATTCTTGGTGGCGACTTATACCGTTCAAGATATTACTTTATTACGTAACATCCGAAGTAGAAGTAGTAGTTACGAGTTTCTTATACTTATTTTTCTGGGTTTTATATGCAAATTTTAAATAATTATCCGATAAAAGCCTTCCAGATAAACCTATGCCGTTTATTAGTTATAAAATTGCATTTTAGACATATTATCATAGCGACGTTAACTATAGTTACGTAGAAATGGAATGCTCAGCAACTGTTTTATTTAATTCCTTGAATTCATAATTCAAAACGAAGGTACATACTTCACGTTGCTTCATTTCGCTACAAATTTTAACCATTGCTTTCAGACAAGTCTCCACAAATTCTATTACGTGAACCTAAGACTGCCGAGATTTTTTTAAAGAAAACTATAGTAAATCATCAAAATCGGATACTGTTATGAATGCATAAAGTGATTAGCGATAAGCTGTCTGGATATTTGTTTGGTTATTGCTTACATTATAATGAAGATTCTATATTTTGTCTCCTACAAGTTTATCAACCTTCACGTAGTATAAATACCCTCTTGACTTTGTTTATGTCTCTGAAGTATGTGGTTGGCCTTCATCTTGATCCATCACGTTATCAAGATAACAAAATTGAATGACTTGCTTAATCTTCACGTTTATCATTTAGTTCGCATCAATATGGAAAAAACCTTTGTACGAGAAGTAAAGATCTATAGCAAATCCTATTTATTCTAAACCATTATTAGGGCCCATTTGAATCCCCTGGTAGCAGTCGGCTGCCTTCTTCGACGTCCAACAGCATCAAGATTAACATGGCTGTTAATGAACATTCTTGATTTGCCCCTGTTCAGAGGGCGATTGACAGGTTACCCCTTTCCAAGCCCTAGTCAATCGGATAATCTTAGGTGGGATACCGGACGATGTCATCCACTTCCATATTACTGGTTTGATAAAATATTTTTCATAGCATTTATGGAAGCAATTAATTTATGAAATTTAAAGGCTGTCACTGTTCATCTTATTCTGTCTTAAAAAATGAACCTACTATTTGGCAAGTCTCTTGAATGGGGCTTAAGCTGTTACTATAATCGTTCGAAAAATTTCAGTTCCACTGGCAACGGAGACAAGAAAGAACCTTCCAAGTTCCGAAGATATAATACAAGGGGTAGCACCTATAAAAGGGTTTTCGACCATTGGATTGCTCTCACGTCACTGACAGTCGTGTCCTAATTTACTCTGGTTCTTCATGTAACATTTTTCCACCTCTACACGTTTGAATATAATTTGTTAATTTACTCCGTCAACTTATTTATTTACTCGTGAATGCAGCAAGCAAGCTAAACTATAAAAAGTATAAAAGCAGGTATTAATTGAAACAAATGTATGTTTGTCAATAGTAAAGTTATGACTGGTTCTCGACACGAAAAGCTAAAAGAGACTATAAAGATAATGTATGTATGTATGCATTAATATTTTTATTAGCAACTAATTATGATGAATAAACACAAAATTTCGCAACGATTTGTACGCATCTACCTACTATTATAAAAGTTGAATCGAGTAAGAAGCGCCTACATGTTATTTCTACAACTTGCAATCACATTACATATTTTGGTTATCTGAGTCACCGTGTAATTTTATACTGAGAATAGCCATTAACTATGAATTAGAAACTTTAATGCGATACTGACATAGTGTCGTATATCCAATCACCTATTCACGCGTATTCAGTAACATTAGATCGATGCTTGAAACCTACTAAACTTGACAATTATTTGAAATCATGTTACCTGATACTAGTAACTGAACCTTATTTAAAGAATGGTGTGGATTGCTATAAAATATCGATTTCTTTAAGCTCTAATGGACATGTAATTTTCATCAAAATTAATTTCTATTCTCTCCACAATACATTGTGAAAACCATTGTTAATCAACGTAGTTGTTTAGTTTATAGTAAGTAATTATAAGTCTAGGAGTGGGATGTAGTTCGGTAGTTATATACACAATATACTACTTGTGATTTCAAAGAAGAACAATTTGATATTTTACATTGCAAATATTATGCACTGGAATGGGACGTGTAGAAACTAGTTTACAAAAACACAAAAACATTGTCACATTCAACAGTTGCTTACGTATAAAATAAGGTGTCTTTTATTCCCAATGACATGCAGGGAAACGCAGACAAAGAGAATCCGGAATACTGTGTTGTACAATGCTAAAATAGAAGTTTCCTTTAGAAAACTCTGTGTTTGTAACTCGTCGCTTTCGCATTATACAGATTCTAATGCGTATTGACACGTGCATAAAAAGCCTCCAGAATTCACACGAACCCCAAAAGGTTCGATTGCGAACAAATAGCTCCATTAGCACTCAATCCGGCCTATACCGACTACTTCAAACTTTCGACACAATTTGTAAAGTTTCAACAAAAGTTCAAATCAATTCCGTTTATTGGACGTTGCTAGACTTCTCCCGTTATCGGCTTGAAAATCTCCCCGGTTCATTTGAAATTCAAGAAGGCAGTTTAATTTATGTGTAGGCCTTTATCGGGCCGATTTATACAGAAATCCAGTATTGACGCAAAAATATGCGTATCTGCGTTTGACTTTAAAAATGAGAAAAATATTGAATTGATTCGGCCCTTTTGAACTACTTACGAAATCGAGCTCCTTAAGCTTTTTCGGCGAAATATGCAAATCTGAGGGAAATGGTGTTTTTAGTACTGCGTTTGCACGATATGGCCATGTGTTGTTATAGCGGGCAATAATTCTTTTTCGATAAAGTAGACTGGAAATTAGTATTCTCGTAGGGGAACGGTAATCGTAAGATCCATCACATTTCATCAGACATGTCTGCTGGTTTTACGACTTAGAACGAGCTTTTATTGTCAAGAGCAAAACACGAACTTTATGTCAACTGATTTAGCTGACTAGACGAGATGCGAAATTCTTGGCCGATTTTTGATGTTCTTGAGTCGGTGCACGAATTTCTCCTTCTTTTCTAGAATGCACATCCATATTTAAGTTAATTAAATAAAGTACCAACACATCAGTCCCAGAAAAATATAAAAGATGATTGATTAAATACTTTATGCTTATATTTATTACGGCTGATCCATTAAAAGTCGGAATAAAGGGTGATCGCCAAGCATCCTAGAAGTTTGTATTAGGACGATAAAGCTCTAAATTATGGCAATAACATAGCACAAAACTTTCCCAGAATAAATCAAAGGAAGTTCCTGGTCGTAAATCGCACAACGAACTTACTCTTGTTTTGAGATAATACGGGATTTTGCGAGGCCGGTGCTTATTTACAAACTTTAGCAGTTGTAAATTCTTTTATAGGTACACTCCTTGCTAAAATAATTAAAATTTATTGCATACCGTCAGGAAATGATCGACGTAGGCGGCTCCAAGCTCCACGAGGTACTTACCTATAAAAGAAAAATTTGTATTAGCATCAAACTGACATTCAACATTCTGGAATAATAGCTGGGAAGTACGAGGAAACTGAAAAATTATCGAGCATTCACTCTCGTAATATCCTCATAATCGTGAACAAAAATAGGAGAAGTTTTTATAAGGGAAATCATCTACAACTTCGTATAATAATTCACAGAAAATGGCATCTAATAAAATGCGCATAATGGTCTTACTAAAACACATAGGGGAAAATTCTGGTGCAGATTTATATCTATGCAGTTTTTATAGCAAGGCGGGGTAAAATCAGAGCCAGGCTTAAAGCAGCATCGGCAGTTTTTTGTGATCTTTACTACTTTAAAACTAGAGCTTGATACGTAAGATTACAAAACGGACCGGTGAATAAAACAAAAGGAATCCGCTGCAGGCTGCATTTCTCCAGAGACCGTGATTTACACCTTTTTAAAGCTGCAACAAATCCTTCACCGACAGGAAAAAGGTGTGAAAATTGCACTAACCGTAACTTGTCTGGCAACAAGGCCGCGTTAAATCAGTTCGAAGTGCGCTTAATAAACAGTTCAATAAATGTATCAACACAGATCCCTTGTTCAATTACCGATGCTGACGGACGTAATGGGACCAGGGGTTCAATGCAGACTAAATAATGCACAACTTGCAGCTGAATTGTTTCAGTACTAACAGGTCGATAGCAGGTGTGTGGGCGTCAATAATTAATTACGTCCCGCAACTGAACCGCGTTTCATTCTTACGACAACTTTAAATTGCATTAATTATTGGCCAAATAAGTCAAGAACCAAAGGTTATAAAGGAGAGCTGTTACTCGCAAAGGACAGGACTAAGATAGTTGAAAATCAGTTACAAATTAAGAAAATGGCCAAACCAGTTAAATCTCGAAATCGTAAGTCTAACACCTGCAGTATCAGTTAGCGGATTATAAAACGGTGCAGCAAATAAAAGGCCTGTACTATTTTAGACGTTTTAAGTACCTGACGACACAACATTAACCATTACTACGTGTAAACGATTCTAGTACCCCGGAAAGACGGTTTTCTTGTAACACAGAGGAGCCAGGTTATGTGTTAGAAATAGTGAATAATTTAATTTAATAAATAATCCCGTTAAAACTCATCCATCGAAAATGTACTGAATGTAGTTGTTTATCTGATAGGACTGGAAGTCGCCGCAAGATGGCCCTGATCACATCGTCAGAAACCAAATAGGTTATGTAATGATCAATAAAAGATATAGAAATTCAATCAAGTCTGTGAAAACATTCCCTGGAGCTGACATTGGGTCCGACCATAATTTGCCACGATGAAATTGAAATTGAAAAGAACTTTACATATGAAAGTAATGAAATATGACTTAAGGCAACTAAAAAACGAAGAAATAAAGCAGGAAGTAGAACAAGAATAACAAAAACATATTGAAGACGCAATGAAAACCCAAGATGAAATAACAAATACAGAAGACGAGATACATAAATTACAAGAAATTAACGACTACATTCTGGACAGGCATGTACGACCCAAAAAGATGAAGAGGAAAACGTGGATGACCGACAGCATATTGGAAATGATGGAGGACAGGAGGAAATGCAAAGATAGAGATGTGACAAGATATAAACAGACAGAGAAATAAACTGCTCAAGTACAGGTCTAAAGAGTAGCTTCAGCACTGCGAAAACAGGTTGACCTTTCGCCAAAACCAAATAGCGCATGAAGGTGCTCGGGACCTTAGCAACAACTTTGCCCCCTTTCAAAATTTCGATATCTGTAGCCGTTCGAAAGTTACAGGCGATCCAGACAGACACACGGACACACAGACAGACAGACAGACGGACGGACAAAACGTTCGCATAAGTACGCTGAAGCTACTAATAAAGAAGGCTATTAGAGAAGCTAAAAACAGATGGTTTGAAGAACAGTGCACAAAAATAGAAATATTGGAGGATAAACATGATGCCTTCAACCTCCATAAAAAGGTTAAAGAAGCGGCAAGATTATATTCTACTAAAAAATCAGGACACCTAACAGACGACCATGGAAACCCGGCTGTGGATATAGACGAGAAAAAGGTCATCTGGATAAAGTACGTGGAAAAAACCTTCGAAGATGACAGACACAACACTCCATGTAATGAAGAATACAACACCGGGCCCCCAATCACAGTTGACGAGGTGAGAAATGCGATAAAGAGCATGAAAGATGGTAAGGCAACAGGACCGGACAACTTACATGCAGAATTTCTTAAGATCATGAACGATGCAGCCATAAAATGGCTTACCTCCATATTTAATTACGTCTATAATTCTGGTAAAATTCCATACAGCTGGTTGAAGTCCACTTTTATAACCCTGCCAAAAAAGTCTAAAGCGAAAAAATGCCAAGATTACAGAATTATCAGCCTCATGAACCAATTGCTAAAAACATCAAATTATCCACAAACGAATATACAAAAAATATGAGGCACACGTTTCTCGCACTCAGTTTGGATTCCGAGATGCGCTAGTTACGAGAAACGCTCTTTTCGCCCTTCAAATTCTCTTCCAACGTTGCAGGGACGTCAATTGTGACATATATATATATATATATATATATATAGGGCTAATCGACTACCAGAAAGCCTAGAGTTAGACATGGTAAGCTATTTTCGTTACTGAAATCTGTTGGTTTAGATGACAAGGACCTCAGAATTATACATAAAATATACTATAATCAACAAGCTGACATCAAAATAGACAATCAATACACAGAAGATATTATAATAAAACGAGGTGTGCGCTAGGGCTGGGTACTGTCCCCTCTGCTTTTTAATATCTATTCGGAAGAAATAATTAAAACAGCATTGGAAGATGTTGACGAGGGAATCCTTGTGAATGGAGAACGCCTGAATAATGTAAGATATGTGGATGATACAATCATCTTCGCAGACAGTCTTGACAGCCTGCAAACTCTTATTTCACGTTTATCAGAAACAAGTCGAACATATGGACTCAAATTTAATGTTAAAAAACAAAATATATGGTTGTCAGTAAAAACCAAACAGCACCTGGACAATTTCTACTAGTTGATCAAAAACCGATAGCAAAAGTTAATAGCTATACTTACCTGGGCACAAACATTAATGACCAGTGGGACCACGCAGTTGAGATAAAGCAGCGCATTGAGAAAGCCAGAACTGCATTCACCAAGATGAAGAACGTCCTTAAAAGCCGTGACTTATCACTAAAAATTAAGACTCGTCTACTACGATGCTACGTGTTTTCAGTCCTCCTTTACGGAGTTGAATCCTGGACATTGAATCTCCTGGGTGGACCGTATTACCAACGTAGAGGTATTACGCAGAATGGACAAAAAGTGCGAAATACTTTTTAATGTAAAAAGGCGTAAGCTCGAATATCTGGGCCACGTTATGAGGAACGAGCAACGTTATTGCCTACTATAACTTATACTACGGCGAAAAGTATATGGAAAAAGAGGCCCAGGAAGAAGGAGGATTTCATGGCTACAGAACTTAAGAAAATGGTTCTTCCTCACCACTACAGGACTTTTCCGTGCAACAGCCAATAAAGCTAAGATAGCCATACTGGTCGCCAACGTTCGGAACGAATAGACACCAATAGAAGAAGATATATATTATATGATATTGTTCGGTAGCATTTTGAATGTTGCAAAGTACTTCCTGATATCCAACCTGTATCAACGCCTACATCCAAAACTACTACATTACCGATATCGTTCGCGTCATTGAAATGGCAAATTACCTCTTTTCGAACTTCTGCTTATAATCGAATATAGCATACGTCAATCATCCGCAACCACATAATAATTACAAATACAAACGTAGAGACTGGAGTGGCTTAACAATCAGTATTGTAGCTTGAGTCTAGGTAAGTTCATCGAAAACAATTCATCGAAACACAATTCATCGAATACAATTAATCGAAACGCAATTCATCGAAACAACAATTCATCAAAAGTACAATTAATCAAAATGCAATTTATCCAAATACAATTCATGGAATCAACAATTCATCGAAATTTCGCAATTTCGTCAATTTTTTACGGTTAATTACATTTTTGATTTTTTTTTTAGTTACACCGAACACATTTTAGGAATTGCAGCATGTCCACCAGCCCGTAAGAAATTCAGGGATTGTGCAGAGAGAATAGTACAGCTGATTGAAAATTATAATTAAGAAAATATACTTCACTTCTTGCGTTGAATCGCACACAACACAAGATTTTAGAAAATGTACCTATACATAAATATGCACGCATAACGTATTATTTACAATATCAACTGAACAAAATAAATAAAACACAAACAAAAAACCGACAAAGAAGTACAGCTGATTGAATATTATAATCAAAAAAATATCCTTGACTTCTTGCGTGGAATAGCACACAACACAAGATTTTAGAAAATGTACCTGTACATATATGCACGCATAACGTATTATTTACAATATCAACTAAACAAAATAAATAAAACAAAAAAACAAACAACAAAGAAATCGTTTCCCCACTTTTACAAATATTAAAAAAATCAACAAAACACTTCTAAACACGACAACAACATGCTGCAAGTCTTAAGCCTCCATGAATTATGACCGGTAGTTTGGGTGGATTTGTTTGGTATAATTAAACTTAAAACATATTTTGAAAAACTAAATATATTATCCTAAAAAAACCTGATGAAATTCCTACAATGCGAAACTTTGTTGATTTGATGAATTATGTTTCGATTAATTGTATTCGATGAATTTTGTTTCGATGAATAGTTTTTGATAAAATTTCCGTAACGTTGTAGCTTACATTTACTTAAAACCCATAACTTCATGACTGTAGGACTGGTTGTAGAGCATCCTTTAAACACTTCGGTTTTGCGGTCGGTCAGTTATGTAAAAAAACTTGATACTCTCATGCTATTCACATGCCACCCTTTTCTCTTTCTACAGTTTTCCATCCAGTTTGACCCATTTTGTCACTATCCTTGATCATTTCCCGTCCATCATTTTTCACACATGTACCCAATTCTAGCGTAGTGTTCTACTTTGTTAGCCTAGTGTATTTTTCCTGTTCCTCTTCATTTTTATTATTATGGTTATATCTGCTACTGTTATTTTGCTAACTTTTTACCCTGAATTACCCTTTTTTTAAATTCCCTCTTCATAGGCGTTCTGCAATGGTACCAGTTATTCTAAGTATCGACTGCATAGTTTTCCACTTCATGCTCATCTCCCATAAGTTGTATTTTTACAAGTACGGAAGTTACAAGTTTCATCAATATTTGTGATAAATAAATATTTATTCCTGAAACCTTCGCTTTGAAATCTACAGAAAATGTCTTGTACAGGAGGTTCAATACGAAATACATAAGGGTGCATTTATTCACTCCCTCATTGTCAAGATATTAAATTACAAAACAATTGTTGAATATATCATTATTTTGTTTATGTTAAAGCCTGTATTAAGCAAAATACTTAAAACATTGAAAACACATGGCAAAGATAATTCGTTTTATGGCATACCCAAACTTCAATAATTCATTAATTAGAGAAGGTACGGTAATGTAACCGGTAAGATAAGTTTCAGCATCGAATTCCACTTTTAGTTCAATCAACTTTAAAAATGTAAATTACAATAAAATTCTACCAAAATTTTGGTTATTGTCAGTCTATGCCAAATTCGAGATTTTCAGGTTAAGTTTTACGTCAGTATGTGTCAAACAACAAAGAAAACCTAACCTTTTAATCTCGAAATTGACATAGACTGACAATACACTTCAGTACTGCCAAACGTATAACACATATCAAGGCCTGCTCAGAACATTTTTTTTTATCTCATGGTATTTCCAAACAATAAGAAGGCTGGTTCGCTTTGGCGGTGATCACGTTAATGCAATAGTATACAGGGCGGGCCACGAAACTTGTAGCCCCTGACGAATTTTGACTGCAATCCAAATAACAAATGTCATTACATTCTAGATGGCTATATTTCTTATATATTTAAAACAGACCAGCATAGGTAATGTCAAACAAATTACAAATTGTGGTGTATGTCATTTTGACAAGTTACTCTTTTCAAAATTAGTTATCGCAAACGTAAAATCATGTTTACAAATATGGAAAAAACAAATCACTTATAATAATGCAGAAGACTAAAAGCCGTGTTTACACAACTAAAAGTACCACGGTTGCATTCGTTTATTTCTATTTTCGGGTTTTTGTAAACAAACTTCCCTTAACTTTTAATAGCGATATTATCACAGAAGACAATTATTTATTATGCATATTACCTGTGTTTTTTCAAAACTGTTGACACAGCTTCAAAGGCAAGTGAATTTTGGTTAATAATAATGAGAGTTACTGAATGCAACCAACGGCCGAAGCAAGGAAATATTGAAGCCGTACTTTTTGAGCGTATTAAATGTGTCTTTGACTATGATGTGTACACATAACCTATACATTATTTTGACTACGAAACTTTTGCAAATTGTTGTGCATCGCTTTGATTGCGCTGCAAATATACCACATAGTTGGCGTTGTACCCTGCATACGGGCTGATTTTCAGGTATGCCGATCAACGAAGAATTATACGAGGGAAACGTTGCAGTAAAAAGAGTTGGCGTTGTACCCCGATGTCGGTAATAAACCTGCATACGCGCTGATTTTCAGGTATGCCGATCAAAGATGAGTTACACGAAGTATAACAATTTGTTTCCTTTATTATAGCGACATTTTGAAGATTACCTAAGAAATACAGAAAACCGTGAGCTCAGCAAGTTTGGAATCTACTTGGTTCGACCTGCAAAACACTGCTTTCCGGTCTCGTAACGTAAATTACTATTAAGATTAATTTAGTTTGAAATGTGTATAGCTCAATACTGCCGTCATAAGCAAGAAGGCGGTATCTACAAAAAAATTTAAATTGAGTTATTGGTATCGTTGGAATTGGTACAAAATTCCAATCATTAGAAATATTACATGATCATGAGTTTATTACAGCAACTACAGCAGAACGATCAAAAATTGAATATGCGACATTTATTAAAACTAAGATTTCTGAAATCGCTTTGTATAAAGAGGCTGAGAGACTGGATTGCTTTCATCATCGTTTGCTTGTGGGAAATGAATTCGAAAATTTATGGAACATTGTTAAATTCATTTTGATTATGTCCCATGGAAATGCTAATGTAGAGGCTGGATTTTCCATTAATAAACATTTATTAGTAGAAAATTTAAAAGAGGAATCTCTTACTTGTCAGCGTATTGTTTATGATGCTGTACACAGCAAGGGTGATGTTTTAAATGTTGTCATTAGTGACAAAATGAGATCCTATGTAAAAAATTCTAGCTTCAAATATAAGTTGGCTTTGGAACAAAGAAGAAAAGAAGAGCAACAGGAAAGTGAAGAAGCATCGCTGAAGAGAAAAGCCACGCAAGAAATATATATGCTAGAATCTAAACAAAAAAAAATAGAACGCGATACAACGTATGAGTCTAACATAATTCAGACAAAAATTGCTGAATTGAATGTACAAGTTTTGATATGAAAAGTTATTTTATGTGTTAATGTTCCTTTCTGTGTTTATTATTATATAGATCGACTGAAAGTGTCCGTTCAAGAGGGGTGTCCGCCTAAAAGAAATACGAAACAAAATCTGTTTTTTAATGAAAATTGTAATTAAAGAAATTGGGACATTTAAAACGTATATGTATGTAAATGTTTTTAAAATAAACAAAAAACTTAAAACTTAAGGAAAAAATAAGGATTTGTTACCTTACAAAATATTACTACATACAAAATACTTTCTTTATGTTTTATATCAGCAGTTTGTTTTTCCGATATCAAAACGCTTGGATAAGTTCCTTACACTTAACTTTTCCCTATTGTGAACTTCAACAATCTCAATTTTTTGTTTAAGCGTGAGAATTTTTATATTTGGCGCCATTTCTACAATGAATGTGTCGCCCACTGTGTCTTTTCCGCATAGACGTCAGACTAATACTGAATCCCCGCGTGTACCGAAAGATTGAAGTCGGTGAATCCCCGGTTAACTCGGGAAAGTCCCTCAGTGAAGGCAGGCAGCGAAGTTGGCGCGCGGCGCGATTGAGAAATGAGACCAGGCGTTTATTTTTTATTTTGTTTTTTGTCCGTTTAAGAGAACATTTTCTTGTGTCCGCGTCCGTTCAAGAGAATGACCGTCCAAGAGGGAGTTAACACAATGCAAATTATATGAGAGTCGGTCGGGACCATGAGAAACTGTCTGTTCAAGGGAGGTGACCGTGTATCCGCGAAGGGGAATATCACTGTAACAGCAATAAGATAACACAAGAAAATAACACGTATTGCTTGAGTAAGAAAGAGATAAACATAATAGCAAATATTGGAGTAGGCCTGACGCACATTTAATTATGACAGATGTCAACCACATATGCCTACTAAAATAATTTTTTTTTGTATGGTCATCTCTTACTCAAGCATTCTATTTTGTTGTTCATGTTATCTCATTGCTGTTATATATCGGGTGTTCATAAACAGTCGTCATCCCAGTTGCTTTGAAAAACAAAATGTTATATCTTTGATTAATTCGTGCAACACAATGAAACGTCATTGAGTACTGTCATAGCGCATTTATTCTCAATTTTAATAGACATACGTTTCTGAAGTCGAAACCTACTGGGATGACGACTGTTTATGAACACCCGTTATAATTATGGCCCAATCCGTATTACAGCATAATTTTGATTTAGAGTAATGAAATAGTATATTGTATGTTAAGAGCTGAAAGTCCGTGCACTTTGAGTTGGCCGCAACGGTACAATGGTTAATTTGTACAGGGTCCGGCAACGAAGCGGGGGTGGAAGATATTTCTAAAACTATGAGAGTTGCATAAATATTGAGTATATAAAAGTTGTAGGTACTAAGGTGGTGCACATTACTAAAATAGTTTTGATTATACAGAGTGTCTCAAAAAAGTGTGGCGGATCAACTTATTTTTTTTTAAATAGAATGCCGTATATTTAGGTAGCTTAAAAGTTTTGTATTGAAATACTCTTCATTTTCATATCAAGTTGTATGGGTCTAACGTCAACTGTTTTGGAGATATTAACGATTTTATGCAAAAAAATGCTGAACTTCAGGCGACTGCTGTAAGCGACAGAAAACAATTGAATGAAGGAAAACGTTACCAAAAAATTAGGATTTTTGTAAACTATCTTTCAAGTGTAAAATGGTGGATCTGGGTATTAATGTTATACAAATTTAATTTCGATTTTTTTTCAAATGGAACGCCCTGCATATTTTTGTATTTCTGAAGAGCTCTTTTAATTAACTTTCTTTTGATATGTTACTTCAGACCTCTTAAGTTCTAACTGTTTTTCAGATATGCGAGTTTAAACATAAAAAACAATTTAAACCCCTTGAGATGCTTTATTTCAAGGGATAAAAAACAAACGCCTTTAAAATAATTAATTTATTCCTGCATTTATCGTTTTTTCGTGTTTATAATTTCCTGCATCAACACTGACTGAATTTATATTTTCTAAACCTGATTTTGTGCTTTTATTTTTAGAGAGATCATGCGTTTAAATCACTATTTTAAGGGCGTTTGTTTTTTATCCCTTGAAATAAAGCATCTTAAGGCGTTTAAATTGTTTTTATGTTCAAACACACATATCTGAAAAACAGTTGAACTTAGAAGTATGAAGTAACATATCAAAAGAAAGCTCATTAAAAGGGCTCTTCAAAAATACAAAAATATACAGGGCGTTCCATTTGAAAAAAATCGAAATGATTAAATTTGCAAATATTGAGCACCCTATATAAAATTAATACCCAGATCCACCATTTTACACTTGAAAGATAGTTGACAAAAATCATAATTTTTTGGTAACGTTTTCCTTCATTCAATTGTTTTCTGTCGCTTACAGCAGTCGCCTGAAGTTCAGCATTTTTTTGCATAAAATCGTTAATATCTCCAAATCAGTTGACGTTAGACCCATACAACTTTATATGAAAATGATGAGTATTTCAATACAAAACTTTTAAGCTACCCAAATATAGGGCATTCTATTTAAAGAAAGTAAGTTTGATTCGCCATACTTTTTTGCGACACCCTGTATAATCAAAAATATTTTAGTAATGTGCACCTACAACTTTTATATACACAATATTCATGTAACTCTAATAGTTTTAGAAATATCTTCCACCCCTGCTTCGTTGCCAAACTCTGTACAAATTAACCATTATACATTATAGAATAAAGCTTACTTGAAAATGGATGAATCTGTTATTAATTCATTTAGTTCATTTTTACAGTACAGTAAAAATTGCGCTTCCATACTTTGACCAAAATTATTGAAAAAGATATTTTTGTCAACTACACGGAAAAATTGCATGTTCAACACATTGGAAAAGTGATTCGTCCATGCTCACGTAAAACTTTTACATTCGCTGTAAAACTCTCCCTTTTCTTAACTTCTGTAGAACAATCTAAAGTACGTTTTTTTTTCTATAATAACTGTCAAAGTGTTACAATGTTGGTAGATATGTGATTAAAACGCTAGGAAATTTTTATACCACGTGTTGGTAGCACTTTTTTAAAATTATGGTTATGTGTCAATTTTGAATGTCAAAGTTTCTTAATTTGAACTCTTGACAAATTTCTTTAATTTTGCAAACGTTCATTATGTTTATTTTCAAATATTGTAAGTTTAATAATTAATAAACTAGCAGTCCAGTGAGACAAATGTCTCATTTAATAAAACAAAAAAGACCGTCCCGGACGGACGGAAATCACGTGATTTCTCGAAAACCGGAAGTGTCACGTGACTGAAATTCGGTTCCTGGCCTGACATGACCATTCCAAACATATAACTTTAATAACTTTGTTCTCTATCTCTTACGGTTTGGCTGCTGAAACAGCGTCCCAGACAGACGAAAATCACGTGATTTCTCGAAAACCGGAAGTGTCACGTGACTGAAATTCGGTTCCTGACCTGACATGACCATTCCAAACATATAACTTTAATAACTTTTTTCTCTATCTCTTACGGTTTGGCTGCTGAAACAGCGTCCCAGACAGACACGTCTTTTAGATAAAGGATTTGCAATATTTTACTATGCTGTTCGTTTTACCCACTATTATGACATATCTATCAAAATGACAATCATTTTTTTAATGGAAGAAAAGAACTGAAAATCTATATACCAACATTATTAAAGCTAGGGACCCTGCAGGAATGCAACTTTTCCCCTAGAGTTGACCTTGAAAATTATTATAGAAAAAAAATGTACTTTACTATTAATTCACTAGCGATTTAAGAACAACTCGCTAGCATATAAACATTATAAACAGTTAATTATGGTTGCTATTATAGAGATAATAATAATAATTTCAGTTTAAAATGACAAAGAAATAATAATTAATCGAGTTATTTAACAATAACAGTAACGGCGTAACTGGAGACTTGAGTTACCGCATTTATATTTTTATGACGCTCAACGGCTTAAACCCGAAAAGAAACACAGATTGCAAGCAGCTGAAAATTATTTCGGTGGCACAAATAATTCTCACTTATAATCTCATAAGAGTATTAATTCTTTCCTGATTTTTTTTTGACTGCGTTCCAACAACGTCGTATTAATTAGGACGCCTTCCAGAGGCGAGCATTTCCTTTCCAGAAACTTTCCATTTGAAAATATATTTTTTGGAATTTTTCCTTACTACCAATCTCTAGCGTGCTTTTAAAACTTTCTTTAGTGCAACAAAAGTTATTACATTTGTCGTACATTTTAAATGCGGCATATGCCGCGGGTTTCAGCTAGTCAAACAATAAATCACGAAAGGTTGCCCTTTTAGGCTGATGTCTGTCTGGTTTAAAATTTAACTAGCAGAATACTAATTCATTATCAGAAAGAAGATCAGAATTAATAGTACCGAAAGATTTCCAGTACAATTTATAAAATAGGATCAATAAGTGTAATCCTTGTTGGCTCGTTAATATCTTGCGTCACATTAAATGACTCAATGCATACCACTAAAGGATTATTTAAATTAAATTTATCTACATTAACATCTCCAATGTAGATGACAACATCAAATAAAGGTGATATAAAAGATAAAATATTATCTAAATCGGCAGTAAAAATCTGATATACTTACTAGATTTATTTAACACTTCTACTGGAACGTGATCTGTACAAAATACCAGCGGAGCTATAAATGTTCTTAATGTGAAAAAGTATTGATAGGTAACATAGAATACGATTCTACCCCCCTCTTCCAACACCTTCACTTCTAAATAAATAGTATTCAGGAAAAGAATTAATTGCAGAAAAAATGTTAACAGACGGCCAGCTTTCGGAAATAGTAACAATTTCATCATTCTGTTGCACTAATTTGTCAAATTCATCAAAACCGTTAAGACCGTGTATTAAGGTGAGTCACCCTCATCAGTTACTAATTATTTCATTAATAATTACTAGTAATAATAATTAAACATAATATAACACTGTAACGGTATAAGGGGTTACAGATTATGTATGTATGTATAACATAATAAATAGGTACGCTTTAAGTAGGTGAAAAATTATCACCTTTTTCCTGCAAAACACGTAAAACGAGCAATATGTTTTCTCTGCAATTAATGTTTCAATAAACGTCATATGACAGGATATCGTTTAATTACCAGGTAAGGTCAATATATTCCCGGCCTCCGCTAGTTGGCACTATAGTGGACATTTCAAGTGCATTATTTAGTTTATTACTTTAGTAGGCAATACAAAAAAGCGAATTGTTCACGTGACATCGTATTTTGTTTGTTTGTTTGTTTGTTAATGGACAAGGTCTAGGCATGCAGAGTACCAGGTACCTTAGACACCGATAGCTGTGGTCATTTGGTCAAAGTCCTACTTAGAATTTTGTCGAGACTAAGGAGTTCCAACCTTAGCAAGGGATCTTTTACATGCTACACATCGTAGTAACATGGGACCCACGGCTTTACATTACTTCCGAATGATGGCATTCTGTAGAGGCTTTCATCTGCATTTTTTTTATTTTTGAAAACCCCACCGGGACCGGGAATCGAACTCGCGACCCTTAGATCAGTAGCCGGGATGCTTACTACTGAGCTACCGACCCCGGCAACATCGTATTTTATTGGCAGTTAAGAAAATAAAAGTTTTGTCAAGCATTTTCCGAAATGTTTAAAATCGAATATTCTGCTGTGATAAAGTTTTTCGCAAAAGAAGGCGTTACTCCTACAGAAATTAAAAAACGCTTTGATAATGTTTATGAGAACTCCTCAACTTCATTCTCCACGGTAAAAGAATAGTCTAAGTTATTTCGCATGGGCAGAGAATGTGTCGAAAATGATCCTCCTGAAGGTAGGCCCGTAGCAGTGGTTACTCCAGAAAATGTTGCATGAGTTGAAGCAGAGGTCATAAATCTCTCTCTTTAGTCGTATGGTTTCATAACAGAAACGTCGTGATTATCAAGAATGCTGATCTGAAATATCTTTAACTTTTCTGCGCCACTTATTTTTATTTTGAGCTAGGTGGGCTGCTTCATGAATGGGTGTGCCGGCTAGATGGGTTATACTATCCAACCATCTGGTTGGTGACCGTCCCCGCTTTCGCTTACCAGGGACATTTCCTTCAACGATCAGTCTCTCCATACCGTTTGTTCGTCGCATCGTGTGGCCGAAGTAACACAACACTCGTTGATAGATCATTGACGAAAGCCGCTGTGTTATGTTTACCTCCCTTAGGATAGATACATTTGTGCGATGAGCAGTCCAAGGTATACGAAGCATGCGTCGCCAGTACCACATTTCAAACGCGTCTATTCGTTTTCTATCGCTTGTGAGTATCGTCCATGTTTTACCAGCGTAGGAGAAGATTGAGAATACTAGCGTATGTACAAGCTTTTTCTTTGTGCTAATGGTAATATTTCGGTCTTTCAAGATCTTCTGTAGCCGGGTCATTGCTGATTTTGCTAAAATAATGCGCCTTCTTATTTCAGCGCTCGATCCTCCCTGATTGGATAGCAGAGAGTCCAGGTATAGGAATTCGTCAACAATTTCACATCCTGCTATGTGTTGTGTGTTTGTGATATTGTTGTTTTCACGATCAACAAGCATAATTTTTGTTTTCTTGCGATTCAGTTTAAGTCCTATATCTTCACTAGCTCTTTCTACTTTGGCTATCAGTTCAGCTAGCTCTTCTTCCGATGACGCTACAAGAGTGGTGTCGTCGGCGTACCTCAAGTTGCTTATTTTACGCCCTCCTATAGAGAAGCCTCCATTCCAGTCCTCGAGAGCTATTCGCATAGCGTGTTCAGCGTATATATTGAACAGGATAGGAGAAAGGATGCATCCTTGTCTTACACCAGCCTTTGTACGGAAAGACGCCGATGTGTTATTGTCTATCTTGACGGTACAACTGTTTGCCTCATACAAGGTTTTGATCAGATAGATAAGGTGGTGAGGGAGACCAATTTCTTTTAGAATTTTCCACAGCAGCTTCCATCTAACTGTGTCGAATGCTTTGTGGTAATCCACAAAGCATAGATAAACAGGGACATTGAATTCTCTCGACTTCTCAATAATTTGCCTTATGTTTAGAATTTGTATGCTCGTACCTTTGCCTTTAACAAATCCACATTGTTCTTTGGGAACTTGACAGTTCAAGAAGGCTCTAATTCTATTATGCAGGATGTGAAGCATAACTTTACTAGCGTGTGAGGTAAGTGCAATTAATCGGTAATTTTCACACTTCTTCTTTGAGCCTTTCTTGTAGATTGGTATGAAGGTAGAGCACGCCCAGTCTTTAGGCCATACACCAGTGTCCCATACCTTACGGCACAGAGTTAGTAAGGCCTGAATTCCTGTTTCTCCCGATGCTTTTATAATTTCCGACGATATTCCATCCGGTCCGGAAGCTTTTCCACTCTTAAGCATTTTTAGGGCCATTTCTACTTCATCGCGTAGTATTGTTGGTTCTTTTTCCGAAAGCTGTAGGTTGGTATGTTGATTGGGAGTAGCTTGGTCTACATAGTCATAAAGACTTTGACAATACGATTTCCATATGTTCAGGATCATATTAATTTCTGTGACAGTTTCACCTTTATCGTTATTTATTTCCCAGGTATTTGGTTTGAATTATCTTGTGATGCGTTTTATTTTTAAGAACAGGTATTTTGTTTGATTCTGATGGGAGTGTTCTTCTATCTCAGTACATATTTTCTGTATATAGTAATTCTTGTCTCTTCTACATCAGGCTTGAATTTGCTTATTCAGATCAGATAGCTGTTTTTGCCTCTCAGGTGTAGTTGTGTCATGAATGATCACCGTTTAAAAACAAAAGAAATTGCAGAAAGTGCCAATCTTTCTAAAACAACTGTCCTTCGAGGTCTCCATGACTATTTACACATGAGTAAGATTAGTGCAAGGTAGGTGCCATTCCTATTCAGAAGCAGCAAAGAGTTAACTGTTGTGTCGAATTTTTGGAGCTCTGTCGTGATAACAAAAACGAAGTAATTGATTCCATTGTTATTGGGGACGAAACTATAATTCTTTATTATGATGCTCTTTCAAAAAGGGAATCTATGGAGTGGCATCGTCGAGGAGAACCACAACCGAGGAAAGCACAAATTTCTCCATCAAAAAAATTATCATGGCACAATATTTAGGGACTGCAAAGGAATTTTGCTGATATATTTTAAAGAACGAAATAGTACCGTTATTGGAACATATTATGCTAGCTTACTGCACCGGCTACGTTGAGCTATTAAATAAAAGCGAAGAGGAAAGCTCAGTAAAGGTGTGCGAGTGATAAGTGTGGTATCGCCCAAATCGAAAAAAAACTTTATTGTTTTCTTTCATACACATAAAAGCGGAGCTTAAACAGAACGATCTACTAACTAGTACATTTGGCTTAAGACTAAATAAGATATCATTAAAAGGCGAAAATGCAGACTCGCAAAGTTGCATCTAAGCATTGATAGTGCTAATCAACAGGAAGCAGATAAATCGTATCTATTATAACTAAGCAGTTTCTATATATGTAACTCCTCCTTTGCCAGTTTGAAAAGCATATTTGGAAAATTGATTTTCAATGATTAATTATATGCTGTTCATACTTTACATTGTAATAAATTTAATGGTTGTTCTACAGTCGGAGTAGGAGTATTTATATTTTGTAAATTTGCGATTATTTTATTGATTAAGATGTAGCGTTTAAAATAGGCATATATAAAAAGACAAATAATGATTAATACAAATAGGATTATAATAATAATGGAACTTATGCTATAATAATTATACATAGATGAAGAATCACTTTGTTGTAGTCTTTCCTTGTGATAACACAATTTTAATTGTTCATGTTTTAATGAGTTTACGTCCACATAGGATTAGTCTAATAAACT
Source organism: Agriotes lineatus (assembly GCA_940337035.1). Taxonomy (NCBI): domain Eukaryota; kingdom Metazoa; phylum Arthropoda; class Insecta; order Coleoptera; family Elateridae; genus Agriotes; species Agriotes lineatus. The sequence goes on along the minus strand of CALNHX010002944.1, from coordinate 139,507 downwards.
GTTTATTTTTATGCTGTTATTGATTGTATTGGTTTTTAGTCTACCGATGGTTGTTGTTAATCGATTTAGGGCCGGTTCTACAATGCAAGTATATACCTAGAATGAGCTATCCGAGGTATAATTGAATAAAACATCGTTGTAATTTATGATTGCCGAACAATCCGCTGTTATTTGAATTAACTGGGTGTTAACGAGAGTTTTATGGTATTGAACATTATCGCATTGAATTTCACAAATAACTTCGCTAGGTGAACTAAAGATCCAAGTATTTTTTGTAAGTTTAATCAATTTAGAGTGAGATAAGAGAAACGTAAACGGTTTACAAGTTTGATTTGGATTAAAGCTAAGAAGTTGCGTTTCACACAATTTACTGTTGGGCATGAAAAAATTATTTTCCTTTTGACAGAAATATTGGTTGTTAGATATTATTGAACAATATTGAGGTTCCATAGGGATACTATATTCTTTTGAAAACAGTATTGAGTTAAAAGTGGGTAATGTCATGTGAAAGAGTTGATCTCTGTAATAAGCAGGAATTAATAAATTGGTAACTTATCGATTTTTGCACGAGTGGTATCTCGTAGATGAATGTGAAACTGCTTTTAGTCTGATAGGCTTTGATTTTGATTAAACTCTCATACAAGTGTAGGGTTGACGGTTCAACAGGGTAAGGTAATTGTAAGGTTTTGCTTTGTATTTTATTAAGGTACTTCGGGATTTCAAGTAACGAAGTTAGAATATTGTTGTCATTGATTAAAGGGAGATGGATTTGTTGATTTTGTGCGAATGTTAATGATGTCTCAAGTTCCATAAAAACATTTATGAAAAGTTGGAGGGCTTCTATAGTTTCAACGAGGGTAGTAAAAGTCGACAAAGTATTTAGGATTTTGCCGTTGTTAGTTTCGATTTCCAAAATAAAACTTTGTAAGTTTTGCGCAATTGTTTTCTGGTTTTCGGATAATTTTTGAATATTATAATTAAATGTAGCTATAGAATTATTGAGAATTTCTGTCTGTTCCTCTAGGATGGTTTTCTGTAAATCTGTGGTCTTGGTTAATTTTTCGATAGTCTCGTCATATCTTCTTCCGTCTTTTGCGTCAAGGTTTCCTGTGAAGAATTTAATCACTGTTCCAATACCGTCTAGGAGTTCGCGTTTGGAACGGGTGATTTGTATTTCGGGAAAGAGTTTGTTAAGTCATTTTGCTGTTGTAGATGCTTAATTGCATTTCACGCCTTTAGGGCAACTTGTTGCTATTTTAAAACCATTTTCAATTTTTGCGCACTAGCACAATCTCATCTTCCGCACATTTGATTCAGGTCATTTTGGTATTTTAAGTAGCCACCTAGGCTTTAGGGCAGCGTGCCCGTATGCTAAACCCTTTTAGTTACTTATTTGGCTTCATCGCCTAATTCTATAATAATGATTTTGCACATATTTGGCCCCAAATGCAGTATTTCTCGTCAGTTGGAGCACCCCTTTGCTGCTACTTTGGCAGCCGGGTGTTATCGCTCGCAAGAATTCCGAAACTTCTAGAAATCACTCCGTTGAGGCGCTTCGCCATTGGCTGTCTTTGATACCGGAATTAATTTGTTTTGTGGAGCGCATCGCCATTGGCTGCCGAGAGTCACGTGGCAAAGCCGTTTGGCTCACGCCACTTTAAGCGTCCTAACGCTTTTTGCTTGGGAGTTCAAGTCAGGCCGTTGATCGAAAAAGTCGCAGAGTGTGCCGTTTCGCGGCGTTCCAGCTATTTGCGGGGACGCCAGCCTGTTTTTCCCGTCTCGTGCTGTTTCAGCGAATGTTGTCGAATATGCCATCCTTTAGGAGGTCGCGTGTGGTTGTGTGAGTGGCACGTCTTTACGCTAAGGCGTAGGTGTGTGAAGGGCTTCTTGGGGCCAGTTCTGCGTTGGTGAGAAAGGGGGCTTTCCCTTTGCGACTCGCTGTTTCGAGGATCTTTCTAGGCAGGACGAAGTAGGCCTCTTTGCCGCTGTAGTGTGCTCTCAGGAGAGCGTCCTAACGCCGCCATCTTGGCGGATTCCAGCCCGTTTACCCCTAATGCCGTGTTTTGGTGATTGAGCTGCCACAGACTGCCGCCTTCTACCAACTGACTGCACGCCACTCTCATGGACCGTCTGCGGACTAAGGTATTTGTAATTGCAACCATTTAAACATAGTAACTGTCACTTGTGCGAGCGTTGGTGCTTTGTGCTCAACTTTATGTGGGCGGATGCATGCTCCTTGCTTGCTTGTCGCGGCTTTTAATGCCGGTTTGAGGCCACCATGCTGCAAGACGCTGCTTTGGTAGCCTGCTAGTAAGTTCATGTGCGCGAGTTTCGCGTTTTATCGCCTAAATAGCTAAATAACTCTGCGCCTATGATTTGGTGTCACGTTTGTGCTAATTTTTAATTCAGTAACGTTAGGTGCGCGAGCTTCGCTATATTGTACCGATTAATACCTAAATAGAATTAACGCCTCGCCGTGCTGAGCCTGGCGCGCCCTAATCTGTTCAAGTTTTTTTGTTTATGTTTGCGAGGGCTTTGTGCTTTGCTTCCTAGGTGTTAACCGCAGGTCGGCGTCTGTTATCGCGCACTAACGCGCCCTTTTTGCCGGAGCGCGTATTTCTAAACTGTACTCTAATATGTAAAGGGTCGAGCCCACTGCGGCCGGCCACCCATGGCGTGTTGTTCATTAGCATAGCGCGTCCATCAGCTGGTGCTTAACGTAAGCAGTAACATAAGCTTGGCGGCACGATTTGCTGCCCAGATGTAATTAGCGATCAATAGACGCATATTTAGTTAAGGGACGTATTATTCCTATTCGACCTGTGCATGTTTTGTTTCAGATAGCGCCTTTTACAGTGTAAAGATTGGTGTACGGCGAGACGTGAGAGATCAGAGCGTGCAGGTAGGTCCAGTGATTGCGCAGTCTCGGCCAAAGAGTCCCAATATTACCATTCCAGTACGAAATTGTTATTTGAGCTTGCAGCTCATGAGAATTCTTATCGACGGAGTGTCTTGAATGCTTCGCTCCCGTTTAACCGCCCAGGCCCGGTTATTCGAGTTAAGACAGGCTTGGTGGCGCCCTCATAATTTTGACGTACCATATATATATGCCTCAACACGCTTGCCCAGAACGTATCGTGTGACTCACGCCCGACTCCCTGAGCGTTCCAGCCGTGGCCCTTTAGCCTGTTTCTAGCAAATCTCAGGGCAAGTGTGCCAGTTTTCCAGGACTGATTCCGTGGTGCGATGCTCACCTTGGGTGGGTGTCGTAGAGTTGTTTTACTACCGTAACAAGTTGTCTGATCAATAAATCGGATTTCTTCAGGTACTGATCAAGGATTAATAATTGATTGTCGGGGGTATTATAATTTCCTGTTGGATAGTATATGCGATAATTACGTCCTTGAAGGGTCGTAATAGTCTCTTCTATGTTGGATTTTAGATGGATATAATTTTGTAAAAGAGGGGAATAGTCAAGAGTTTTCACTAATGTCCACTCACTGTCCTTTAAGATTGCTGTGCCTTTCACTAGGGGATAAAGACCTGGATTATCTGTCAGGGTTTCGATGGTTACGTCGGATTTGACGGACCAGGTGAATGCGATAAGAGCGTAGATTGTCTTGTGAAAGGTTGTAACTCGTTAGCGTGTCTTTTTAAAGTGGATTGGTTTTTCTCATAAATTAAAATATATATGTCATGTTCTAAAACTTGTTGGATTTTGTAAGGGCCAATAAAACGGGGTTTGTTTTTGCTTCTGTTATTTGCTTTCAAGTAGACTAGGTCTCCTATTGTAAACTTTCGGTCTTTCTTTTTGGCATTGATCCGCGAATTTCGATTAGATTTTGATTGTAGTTGGATACCTGCTAGATTTTGGTACATCTTTTTCATTTTATTTTTATGGTCATTGACATAGTCGGTTAGAAAGGTTCGGTCAAATTCCAAGTCAAATGTGTTTCGGTTTTCTGTGTGTCCAAAAACTATTTCGTTAGAGGTCATTCTTAGGTTAGAGTGAATTGTACTGTTGTAGGCCAAAATGGCATATTGCATTTTTTGATGTTCAGGAACTTTATCTTCAAATAATCGATATTGTTCGATTAGATTGGAGTGGAGTCTTTCGACGGGTGAGTTTGAGTTGTGATGACGTGGGGTAGTAGCGTGAAATTGAATTTTGCGAAAATTTAAGAAATCTTTCAGAGGTTGTTTATTAAATTCATTGTCGGCTATGATTAATTGAGGCATAGGATATGTCGTAATAAAATTAAATAGTCGGTCCACAATATCTACAAGGTTACTAGATTGAAGGTGGTAAGCTTGTGCAAATTTTGAAAATGGTTCTATGACAGTAAGGAATTTCTTATTGTTAATTTGAAATATGTCCATGTGTATGGAATAAAAAGGACGATGGTTTGTGGGAGTCAAATTTAGGGGTTGATCAATAGGATCTCGGTTATATTTTTGGATTTTACAGGTAACACAATTGTCTATGTAGTTTTTAATATCTTTTTGTATGGATGACCAATAATATTTCCTTTGTAGGTGTTCGAGTGTCTCCTTAATTCCGCGGTGATTGGTTTTTCCTTCATGGTATAATTGTATTTGTGCTAATCGATCGTCAGGGTTAGTGATGTATATTACTTGTGTCATACATCGGTGAAATTTTGGTGTATTTTCATTAGATATGTCATTAATGTATAGAGAAAATGCATCATATAATTGCTCTGATGAAAAATAACAATAATAATTAGTTTTTGGTTGGCAATGTTCAATCAATAGCTGGTTAAATTTATCTCTTATGTTTGATTCATTAATAAATACTGAAATGTGTTTGTTATTATCAAAAGTTGTGATTTTGATTTCTCTGGGCATGTTAGCTGAGATGAATTCAATCTGATTTTTAAAGTGTTGAAGTGGTTTTTCGGAAATATCCATGACAGGCGAAGAGCTAGCTTGTGTGTGTATTGTGTCTGGTAGGGAATTATCGTCAACATTTTGTTCAGGTGTTTTTGAAGGCTGAGAAATGTCGGGGGGCAATGTGAACGTTGGGACTGTCATAAAATCTTCTAGGTTAGGGGAATCTGCTCGTTCGGGTAAAATATTTATGTTGTCATATGTTGGTTCAGGGGTATCAAGTCTCGGTTTATTACTTGAGTTGGTCAAGGACATTGGATATATTTGAATTCTGGAAAGGGCGTCTGCGACTTTGTTAGGCGTCCGTTATTAATTCGATAGGTTTTTCGAAATCTGGATAGGCTAGAATTGGTTCGTTGATTAATAACGTTTTCAAGTGGTTGAAGAAATCAATGAAGTCTTGTGAATGAACAATTTTGTGATCTTTCTTTAAACAGATTGTTAAAAATTTTGTTAGTTTATCAAAATCTTTTACAAATTTTCTATAGTAACCGAAAAGTCCAAGAAATGATTTAATTTCTGTACGAGTTTTGGGGAGAGGAAATTTCGTGATAGCATGAATTTTGTCGGGATTTGGTTTAATTCCGTCGGGGGTAATAACATGACCTAAGTAATTTATTGATTTGTGCAAAAATTCTGACTTGTCGAGTTGAATTTTTAGGTTTGTGTTACGGCATCTTTGAAACACGTTTCTTAATCTATTTATATGTTCTTGTAGGGAAGTCGAAAATATTATAACATCGTCCAGGTATACAAGACATTGTTCGGGTGTTAGTCCTAGTAGGGCAGTATTAATGGTTCTTTGGAAGGCCGCTGATGCGTTTTTTTAGGCCAAAAGGCATTCTTTTGAATTGGTAATGGCCTTCTTCGGTTGAAAAGGCCGTTTCTCTCGGTCTTCTGGTTTGATTTTAATTTGGTGAAAACCGCTTGCGAGGTCTAGGGTCGAGAAATATTGTGCTCGTCCTAAAGTATCGAGTACAGTTTCTATGTTTGGGAGAGGGTGTTTATCTTCAATGGTTTCAGCATTTAATTTCCTATAATCAATTACTATACGGAATTTTTGTTTGCCGGAGGCATCCTTTTTCTTGGGTACCACCCAAATGGGGAAATTGTAAGGTGATTCTGACGGTTCTATGATATCTTCTTTTAACATTTTGTTTATCTGTGTTTTAACTTCGGCTCTATAACAATGTGGGTATCTATAAGTTTTAGTGAAAATGGGGTTGTTAGTTTTCGTTCGAATAAGATGTTGAGTCAAATTAGTACAAGTCAAAGGTAATTCTGGAGTATAGAAAATGTCTTTGTATTCGAAACAAAGGTTTTTCAGGAGTGTTTGTTCCTCTTCGTTTAAATGATCTAAACGTAGGTTTGTTTCTAAATTTTGTTCAAAAATTAGATTTTTTGAGGTCGCGGTGTTTTCGTTACTAAAGGAAAAATTGTGGTTATTAACTGATATCGTGTCAGTGTCTTGAATTTGAAATTCTTCTAAAAATAAAGGGGTGTCTATGTATATGGCTTGTTCTTTTTCGGACACATTTAATATTGTTGTGTAAATGTACTATAGAGGGGGGCATGGTTAGAGTGTCAGAAATTTTTATTTTTGGACATAATTTATTTCCATTTTGTCCAATGGCTGGTAATCTAATAGTCGTTTCGGTACGGGGTAAAATTGTTTTTTGGTACATATTTTCAGGATTTTTAAATTTTAAGGAGTTACATTCATTTCGTTTTTGTCGTTGTTTTGTTATGGATGGGTTATAAAAGAATGGTACGGTAGTATTTTCGGTTTGTATATGCATCCATTTGTAATCAATGTTAGCTGGAAGGGTGGCCAATAGGTCTGATCCTATGAGGCCTACATATTCGTCGTGGAAGTTATAAAGGTAAACTTGATGGTTGCCAGGTTTTCGAAAAAGTGTAAGTAAAGAAATGTCGGCGACTAGATTATGTTTAGAGGTGCCATGAGAGGTTGTTATTTCAAAGTTGTGTTGATAAACAGAATCTGGGAAATTTTTAAAAACAAATTCTGGGGATATTATTGTTTTTGATGATCCAGTGTCAATTAAGAGTTTTTCGTTGGTTTGTGGAATTATTATACATGGTAGGTTTGATTTAAGGTTTATAGAGAAGTGTTCTACCGAGGCCTTTAACGAAAATTTACAAGTTCGTCAGCGTCTTCATTGTCAGAGTCTGCGTCGGGCAGACTAAAAAAATCTGTAGTTGGGTCTAACGTTGCGTAATGTGATTTGAAATTATTGTCATTTTGTATTAGAAAATTTTCGAATTCGTCTGGGTGGCTAGGTACTTCGTGAGGATCTTGTTGAAATTCAGCATTCATGTTGTGCAATTGCTGAGATGGAAAATGTGGGGAATTGTTTTTCTGTTGGAAATTGCTTTGGTTCTGAAAAGTTCGATTGAAAGGGTGAAATTGGTTAAATGGTCTTTGGCTTTTAAAGTTTTCAAGTTTTCTATGTGTTGTGAAGCTGGGCGCTTCTGGATCGTTGAGGTTTCCATGGGTTCAGGTTTGTGTGTAGGTTGAAAATTTTTCTTTGGTGCGAATACGTTACGATTAGATGAAGCTGGTCTTTGGTAGCCAAAAGATTGAGTTGGAGTTTGATTAGGGTTTAATTGCGTTACGGGTGTAACATTAGGTTGAAATCGTGGAAAATAATTTTGCTGGGCACGTGAGTGCGAAGGTTGAGAGTTCTGGGTCGAAAAGTGAGGTTTCTGAATGGTTTTTGTTGGTTTTTGTAATAAAATTTGGGGTTTATTTTGCGAATTTTGGAAATATCTAACATCCAATTTTTCTTTAACAATAGTTAAGGCATTTTCTAATGTACGGGGGGCTTGTGATCTTATGAAAGGTTCAAGCGGATCCATGAGTCCACCAGTAAATGATTTTAATGCTAAAGCTTTCGCGTTGGTTATGCGATAATCTTTAATATCCTGTGCATCAGTTGAAAGGAATATCTTGGAATTTAGAATTGCTAATAAAGAGCGACATGTGTTGTAAAAATCAACAGGATGTTCCTTAAAATTTTGCCTAAGTCTTGTCATATCGATAACTAAATTTAATTCTGAACGTTGATTTCCGAAATTTTCGATTAAAATGGTTTTTAGGTCGTTCCATGATAGAATTGTCTGTCCGGTGACTACTTCTAAAGCTGATCCTTTTAGTCTGTTTCGGGCAGCAGATAAAAGAAGTTTATTGATATACGCGTTAGCGTCGTTTGTCTGATAAAATTGGCCAAAAATGTTCTCTACGGCTCGGATGTACTCACTGAGTTCAATAGGATTGCCGTCATATCGTGGGATTTCGTTTAATATTGACATATGAAATCCTGGAGGATAATTTACTAAAATTGGTTGTCGTGGGGCTTGTTGTACGCCACTTTGATTTTCTAAAGACATGTTTAAAATTGATGGTCGCAAATTAATTTCAATACGTCTAGTAGGGTTTATTATTTGTTCTATTTGTTCGCTTTCGGATTCTGAAGAATCAGAGTCTGAGCTATTCATACGTATTCGGATTTTGAACTACTGTACGTAGAGCGTTGCACTTTGTTTTAAATGGAAATTTATTATGTTAGTAGGGCCTTAAGATTAACCTAACTCAGGGTACCTGCGCATAAGTGCAAAGTCGGTTGGCTGAATTATTAAGCACACCTAACGTGTACGCCAGTACCTCATCTCGTTTAGCACTTACCCAATCTTAGAACTAATTGCTTAAAGCTAATAATATTAGTAGGGTTTAAATTATTTAATAAAAAGCAAAGGCAATAAATCGCACTTTCACTTGCTAATTTTAAAAATTACTTACGATGCGTAGAACTGCATCTTCTAGGTGACTCCGATAGTCAGGGGTTCCGATAGCCAGGTGTCTGCGATAGACGTTGTAAGTTGCAGGAACCAGCGATGCTCACCGTTGGCGATTTTTGTCCTTGATGAGGGAATCGACTGCTTCCAGGCGGGTTTCCTTCTGTTTGGCTTCCGCGATGTTTGTCTTCCACCAAGGGTTCAGGATCTCCCAGGGATTGTTGGTTTCGGTAGCTTGAATATCCAGAAAGTTCGAAGTGCACTACAAATTTTAATGTTCGAAAATTTGTTTAGTGCCCTTTCTGAATATACGAACGACTGCGCCAGTGATAAGTTTGGTAACGCCCAAATAATAATAATAATAATAATAATGGACTTTTATTTTCGGTCTAGACATAAACAAAAATTAAAATAGTAATGAACTAAAAATGTATAATAACATTAGACCGAAAATCGCAAGGCAGAGTTCAGTAATGTAGTGAAACTACTACTGATCTGCAACTCAAACCTTGTAATCAACATTAAAACTATGTCGTGCAAACGCGAAAAAACAAAATACATAATTTACAAAAAAATAATAATAATCAATTTGCAACACACTAACATGGGAATTTAACTGCATTAGACATTTAACTTGATCGACTCTATTGACTCTCGAAAAGATGACGGCGCATATGTTTTTTAAACGAAATTACACTAAGGCTCTTAAAATCAGCAGGAACAGCGTTATAAAGTTTATAAGCACAGTAAGAAAAAGAACGTTCGAAAAGAGCAGTTGTGTGAAGTGGAGGGGTGATCAGACCTTTGTTTCTAATATTCAAGTTATGTACGTCTGTTCGAAAAGATATACGCCTGTGTAAATAAGAAGGTTTTTTATGCAGAATAATTTTATGATATAAAGTAACAGCTTGCAAAATGAAACGATTTTTCATGTTCAACCAGCCAGTTTGTTTGAGTTTATGAGAAATGTGATCATATTTGCGAATTCCAAAAATATATCGTAAGCATGAATTCTGTACTCTTTGGATACGACCTCGATCAGAATCATCCAAACAGGGACCATAAACAGGAGCGCAATACGTGAATTGTGAAAGGACCAGCGAATTACATAAAATTGTTTTAGCAGTTTTAGATAAGTAAGGTTTATGTGGATATAGGATTCGTAATGCAGCATAAGATCGCTGGACGTTATTTGCAACTTGCTCCCTATACCTAAAAGTGTTGTCCATTACCAAACCCAAGTTTTTTCCTTGATCGACAACAGGTATTCTCGAACCATTAATAACTAAATTAATCGCGTCTTTAACCTTAGAACAAACATTTTTGCTACCAAATAAAAGTACCAAAGATTTGTTTGGGTTCAGTAAGAGAGAATGTTTTGATGAAATGTCGTGTACTTTTATAAGATCATTATTTATGTTACTAAGAGCAAGTTGCAAATCATTAGGTTTAAAAGAATAACATAACTGCATATCGTCAGCATACATATGAACTTTACAAGAATTAATACTTTGGAAAAGGTGACTAGTATAGATGGAAAAGAACAGCGGACCCAATATAGATCCCTGAAGAACACCCGATGTTGTTAGCGCTTGAGAAGATATCTGATCCCATACTTTTACACACTGCGTTCTGTTACTAAAGTAGCTTATTATTAGATAGATAGAATTTTGTTCTAAACCTATATAATGAAGAATAGAAAATAATAATGAATGAATTAATGTATCAAAGGCTTTACTAAAATCAAGTAATATCAACAAGGAGAGTTCGCCATAATCTGTAGCTTTGAATATGTCATCAGTAACATTTAATAGCTGCACATGTTCAGGTTTGAACCCAGATTGAAATTCCGGAATTAGGTTATAGTGTATGAGATGTTCTTGCAGCTGTCCATGTAAAATCTTTTCAAAAACTTTCGAAAGAACTGGTAAGATGCTAATAGGACGGAGGAGGTCCTTATATGTTTTAGGTTCACTACATTTTGGCAATGGAATTATTACAGCCTGTTTCCAGGCATCGGGAAAAACATTCTCAGTAATACAGCAGTTTATAATGTGAGTAATATATTGGACTATTGTAAAAGTTTATTAAATCCGGATCGTACTTCTGTTGCGGTATACTGTCAATGAAATATTTATGTATTTCATCTGGATTACTTAAGTGAAGAGGAATGTTGTTATTGTTTGAGTTCGAAAGTTGCAAAATTTTCAAATTATTCCAAAAAGATTTTGTATTACTGTTACGTAGTTTATGCTCAAAATAGGCTTTTTTCTCATTGCATAATGCTGTAGAAGTAAAATTTCGCAAGGTTTTATAGTACTAATGCCAATGGTTAACATTTTTGGTTTTTCTAAATTTTGATTTAGCTTTATTCCGTAGTTTCATAAGTAATTTTATATTATCTGTAACCCACGGTAGATTCGAAATCGAAAAAAAACTTTATTGTTTTCTTTCATACACATAAAAGCGGAGCTTAAACAGAACGATCTACTAACTAGTACATTCGGCTTAAGACTAAATAAGATATCATTAAAAGGCGAGAATGCAGACTCGCAAAGTTGCATCTAAGCATTGATAGTGCTAATCAACAGGAAGCAGATAAATCGTATCTATTATAACTAAGCAGTTTCTATATTATGTAACTTGCGTTTATTACATGACAATGCCCCGGTGCACTCTGCAGCAGTTGCAAAGGCTGCTATTCAAGATTGTAGGTTTTTGAAACTCAACCATGCACCCTATAGCCCTGATTTAGCATCAAATGACTATTTTGTGTTTTCAAAATTGAAGTCGGATTTGTGTGGTTTAATATTTAGCTACGATGAAGAAGTTCAAACTGCAGTTTTTAATCATTTTGAGCACAAAAGTCTGGAATACTTTTATACGGGTACAGAAATATTAATTAAGCGTTGCGACTTCAAATGTGTTGTACCATCATAAGCAAGAAGGCGGTAACTACAAAAAATTCGAAATTGAGTTATTGGTATCGTTGAAATCTGTACAAAATCATTTTAGATAAGTAACAAATCGATATCTGCACTGTAACTATGATTTTCAGATGGAAAAACGGCGGTATCTACAGACATTTTGTTACTTATACAGAGCAACAAGGCGGCATGTGCAAAATGCAAAAGTGAAAAGCGGTATCTGCGTGTAGAAGCCGCTCTTTTCTTTTGTTTGGTTAGATACCGCCTTTATTGTCTGTTTTCGTGGTCGCAAATGTGCAGATACGGCCAACTGTTTCATTAAATTAATAGTATCAAGTCTTCCATTATACAGCATTGTCAAGTAGATGCCGCTTTTTCAATCTGTATTAGTGTTCGGTCGATTGTTGCAATTTAAAGTCAAAAGGCGGTATCTACATTTTTTCACTACACTTATAATACCAAAAATTCACGGTCATGTACCGCATGGTGATGAAATGTCAATAAGTTACGTTTCGCTATTTATCTAGAAACGGGTTTTTTGTAGATACCGCCTTCTTGTTTATGACGGCAGTATTGACTTTACCTCGTACAATTAAACAGTTCGAACGTGTTTTATTATTAAATAACATGCGCATTATCTTTAACCAAGCAGTAGTTCGTTCAGACGCAATGTATTTAACACAACTATGCATATTGTGTTATTGTTTTATCAGTGCAATCTCACTTGAAAGGAACAATGTGTGTAAAACGTTTAAAGATTATTACTTTCAAGATACAAGTCCAAACTGCTGGTATAACCCTGACGTAACAGCAAATGCGGTAAAATGATTCAAACTCCTGCAGATCATTAAGTAAATATTAAATCTATTTATAGACGGAGCTAATTACAAGATATGGCTACCCTGTGGAAGTATATAAAACTACAACAAAAGATTTTTATATCTTAACTTTATTTAGAATACCCCCGAAAAATAAGGAATCTAGAGGTATTGTTTTTCTTCAACATCCCTCAGGCGCGTCTGCAACTGTTTGGATCGACTTAGGAAAGGACTCCTTGGGTAAGTAATCAGCCACCAGTCGTGTGTTTAAAGCACATATTGTCTGTTCACTAAACATAAAAACACAAAGTGACGTTTGATTTCCAACATTTCATAAGTGTACTTGTGAAATTCATTTTTGTCTAGGAATGTACTTAAAAGCTACTAAAACTAATAGGTTAAAGGTGTGACAATTTAACTTAGCATCTGTCATAAGTGTTATAAATAGCTACTATTAATGATATTATACAAATACTCTGGTGAATGCTATTGACGTAGCGTGTATTAACACATATTTCTATTACATTTTATAAAAGTTCCGGCGAGAATTTCCGGAAAGTATATACTTTGACACTGAAATAATGAGAAATATTATTTGTCATTGATTGTCATTTTTAAATTTAAACCTGCTTTTATGCAGGTGGGGAAATCTTTGCAAAACATAATACAGAATCCCCAGTACAAAAATTCTATACATATGCCAACTTCAAAAACATTAAAATGTTTTTGTGTTTAGTGAATGGCCTATACAGATTCAATACTTTCTATACTAATAACTTGTCTTTGGATTACCTTTCTTAATCCGACGACTTTAGTAACCTAATGGTTTCTAACAAACAACATTTTAATACAAAAATATGTTATGTAGATTTACGTGCCACAAATAAATAAATAATTATATGCAAGGCCATTCAGTGGTCAACTGGCAAACATGAAAAGTACATTTACGTCAATTCGTCGAGTTCTGAGCATAAACAAATTTATTTCACACATCAGTGTTGATATCATTATTATTTACTTTCATTAAACTTAATGCACGTCATAATAAAAGAGCATTTGGTTGTTTTCCCAATTAATAATGATATTGGAGGCACATGAATCTGTTACGACAGCATTAGACACTTTTTGAACACTTAAGCGTTATACTATGTTGGAGTTTAGCGGTTTATTTTTGAATAACATTGTTTATCATTCTAATATTATATTCAATTAATAGCATTTATACTTGCAAATTATGGTTATGATGTGTGGATGGGAAATTTTCGAGGAAATATGTATTCACTAGGGCATGTTTATCTCTCTTATGAAGAAGATTCAAACAAATACTGGAATTTTAGGTAAGCAGTTACTTTATAGTGCAATACCCTTAAAGTGAACTAACATCAAAACTCCTACAATAGTTCAAATCTATTTTAACTACAATTGAATCGGTGACTATTAAAAGGAACGAACTCCATAATCTCGACATTTTGAGATTTATATGTATTGGTATATTTTCAAATCCTGCGGATCGAATGGAATGGAACTAACTCCGATTTGACGTTACCTTGTTACATCTAGTAGTTAAAATCGAGTTGGTGGAGAAAGGAACTAAGAACCTAAAATGACCTACTAGCAACACTGAAGAAAATAACTAAAATGTATGATACCATGAATATTTTTTTTCTTTTTAGTCAAATTGTTTTTTTTTGTCAAACAGTTTTAATTTGGGATTAAAGAGAACTAACTCCATCGCCCTTTTTTTCAAATTTTGAACTTATTATGGCCCTAACTAAATCAATTCTAAGCTTTAGCTGATTCTTGACTTAACAACATTGAATCAGGTAAAATAGACTTTTCTGGAGTTAGTTCATTTCAAGATTCACCGATTCAATTTTTCAACATACATAAATATTTCTCGTTTCTTTTGCTTGTCTCTGATAGAATGGTAAGCGAAGCTACACTTGAATGTATTTAAATCAAGGCAAGCTATTTTTCTAACATACATTGCCGATGTGTAGAAATATTGTTACAGGTAAAAACGATAAATACTACATATTAACAAGCGGAAACGGCACAGCTATTTCAAGTGGGCACAAGGTAGTCTATTCTATAAATAGTAAGCGATTCTGTCTAACTTAATTCAGGAGGAACGCAGAAGGTCAACAATAATAAGTAGACAGGCGCCACTGGATTTTGAATTCTTGCCTAATGATGACGTTCTCAAACCCAGAATGTACTCGTGAAAGCACCTACATGTCGTCGTACCAGTTCATTTGGACATCGAGTGTACTAGATTGTTACGGTATCAAAACGACTTAACGACACCCATCCAAGATGAGCGTCGCACGACTGGATCAGTCCTGGAAAACTGGCGCACTTGCCCTGAGATTCGTTAAAACAGACTAAAGGCCTCGGCTGAAGCGCTCAGGGAGTCGGGCGGGGTTCAAACGATACGTCGTTGGCCAAGCGTGCTAAGACATATACAGGGTACGTCGAAATTATAAGGGCGCCACCAAGCCTGTAGTAAAGGTGTGACCGAATAACCGGACATGGACGGTCATCGGTGGCGAAGTTATCGAGATACTCCGTCGATAAAGGTACTCGCGAGCGGTAAGCTCGAACAACAATTTCGTAACTGAAAATACTGGGATTGCAGTATTGGGACCTTTCAGCCGCGCCGGTGCAACGACCAAACTTACCTGCACGCTCCGAACCCTCAAGTCCCGTCGTACACCAATCTTTACACTGAGGGGCACTATCTGAAACAGAGCATGCACAAGGCGAACAAGAATAATACGTCCCTTAATTAGTTATGCGTCTATTAGTCGATTAATACATTCGGGCAGCAAATCGTGCAGCCAAACCTATGTTATCTCTTAAGAAAAATACGCATCAGCTGATGGACGCGCTAATGCTACGGTACAAACACACAACATGTGACTGGTCGCTATTGGTTCGTCACTTTATAACAAACAGAACAGTGATAAACAATGGGCGTTAGTTCATAACAATGAATCATACGCCTGCGTAGGCTACGGAAGCAATATAGCTATTGATAAACTCGGCGCCGCAAAGGTATGCGACGAATTAACTCGCGGCCTAATTTATTAGGCAGAGGAGGGGGCAGCGTAGCTGCAATACTTGGCCAAAAAGGGGCTAGAATAGCCTTGCAAAGATAGGTGAATTTTGAATATACATTCCAGCCAGTGCCACGTCGCCCATGCATGCGATAAATGAACTTAAACGAGGCACGAAGTCAGCGCACATATGAAAAGTCTCGAACAAATCGTGATATTGACGGCATCGCACGGCTATGCGATGCGTTCGTTCGCTAATTGAATTGTTAGGTATAAACAAACCCGCACACATGCAGTTACTAAAATGAGGGTTAACAACGGCCCTTCACACAGACATCTGCGAAGAGTTCATGAATTTCTTTGTACGGTCAAGCGCCAAGCTCGCACCTTGGCCACATTTAAGTGAAAGTTAGCGACGGCAGCGTCACAAGGCATCGTGGCCCCAGAGCGCTGCATAAAATAGTAATAAGCCAGCAAGAGGCGCAAGTACGATTTTACAGAAAAACCACAAACGCAACATCGTTTGCACAAGTAACACTATTATGTTCAAATGGTTCTATTACAGGTACCTTAATTCGGAGACGGTCCTTGAGAATGGCGTGCGATCGGTTGATAGTCTGCTGCAATCCGTGGCGTTGAATCAGCAGCGATACGGAATTTTTGGGGCAAACGAACTAGAATCCGTCAAATATGGCGGTCATGAAAAGTGCCCCTACGAGCACAACGACTGCGGCAAAAGCGGTCCACTACGTCCTGCTGGATATATCCTCGAGCATCGAGTTAAAGGGGACAATCCCTTACTTACGGAAGCAGAAACGGACTCGCAAAGCTCATCGCACCCACTCCTAAAAGTGATCACCGCCACTCGCACAACACACAACCTCTCTTGTCTGTAGTCCTGCCGGAACTCGCGTCTGCTGCTAGCAAACATACCAAAACCCACGGCAAACACAAAGGGCCTTCACGGCAACGACACAACCATAAACGGCAGGCGCCCTCAAGCACCGGGACGCAAGAGGACGCCGCCCACGGTAACACAATAACTAACCAACTGTTCTCTCTAGCGGCCTGAGATCAACTGCCCAGCAAGAAGCGTTAGGACGCCGCACGTGGCGTCACCACCTGACCCTCGACAGCCAATGGCGATGCGACCAATAAAACAAACACGTTCCGGTGACAAAAAGAGCGCGAGGCCTCGCAGTCACTCGCGTTCAAAAGGGTGTTCTAAAAGATCCAAGCGCGTCTACATACAGGGTGAACGGAATCAAATGCGCGGGAAATGAGAGTGCGCTTGTGATTAAAAGTTGAAAATTGGTTTTGAATAGAGACAATCTGCCCTAAAGGCGTGAAATGTAATTAAATGGCTACAGAGGGCGCAAATGGCTTAACAAGATAACAAAATATGTAAATTGAATTCACAAGTTACTGGGAAAAATTATGTTATTTAATAGAATTACGAGCTATTACTGGAAAATCATTAGATTGGTCAAAATTCAACATAAAGTACAGTGAATACACATTTATGAACGTCATGCAGCGTCACAATACCGACATGAAAGACAAGGCAGGTCTGCATCTTGACAGAAGGCGCAGTTCAGGAAGGGCGGGCTTTTAACTTCACTGAGAGTTTTACTAGTCCGTATGGAAAGGCGTTTTCCAACACCTGGGCACGCTTGGCTACGGAGAAGACTGTCAGCTGCGATAATCTGGCATAATCTTCAATTTACAATCCAATGTTGGCGGGTGGCAATAAACAGCGATACGAGAGCCCAACAAAAATAAAAATTCGAATTTAATTTAGATCCGGTAACTGATCAATTTGCTTTCATGGCAACTTCTAACAACTTCTTCTGCGTCTCATATCGTGAGTCTTTATTTAAAAATCAAGTACGCGCTCTAACACCTCCCACGGCAAAAGCCGGGCGGGAAATCGCCCAACTTGTCCCCTCATGATGTTAAACGGGATTGAGAGACAAAACCGACGGTGTAGCTATTTGCCGGCCGCGTCGACCAGTGGAAATAAAATAACGCCCTTTTCTTCTATTAGAGCACGAAATTTACGAGGCAATAATTGTAATAGATATTAACTATACGAGTTTGATTATGAGCATCGTAACGAACCGAGTTTGATTGCCAAAACAAGGCGGTGAGCCGAGTTTTGCGGCAATCAAACGAGTCTTATTAAGTGCCATAAGAAAACGTGTATTGTTCAATATTTTATCTTCATCAATAAATTCTGGTTCAATGTAATTTTTTTAATAAAAAGAGTGCGGTAATATTAATTACTGTTAACGATACTAAAATCAGTTTGGTTAAGAGTCTATAACAGCACCAATGAAAATAAATATCTTAACAATATCACGTTCTAGTTTCCATGAAATGGGATTATATGATACTCCAGCAATGTTTGAAGTGGCAATGAAAACAACTGGATATAAAGAAAAAATGTATTACATTGGTCACTCCGTTGCAACAACTGCTGCATTGGTATATGCTTCTTCGCTACCACTTAGTGCTGCAAACTACATTAAGCTCTTCATATTGTGGTCACCGTTGGCAACCATAAGAAACATAGAAACTCCTGTAGAAGTATTGCGTCCTCTTGTAAACGGTATTTGGGTAATTATTGTCAACCTAAATAATACACATATTTACTCGTGACAATCAAAATTGTGTTTTCTAGTCTTTCACTGAGCTACCTCGCTACGCCGGAATTGCTTCTAATGATCCAACATATAAGATAGTGGAAAGAATATGTTTTCCTAGGAATGCAAAATTTTGTGCCGATATTCTCCAATTGGTAGTGGGGCCCGATCCGAGCAATTTTAGTCCTGTAAGTAATGAAATAAGTAATATGTGTTCAAAAAGTAATTACATAAGGGTTGGCCATGGCAAGCAAAACTAATATCAACAACAAGCTTTAGAATTTCCATAGCAGATTATAATATATTATACATTTATTTGCCAGTTCAACAATAAATTACAATGTTATTCATGGTATTGTTATTAGTAGTAATATAAATAATAACAGTAAGTAACATAATTTATAATTTATGGGGTTAGTCATTCCTTTAGAAGTTTGTTTGACATTTGCTTATTTGGCTAAGCACTGTCAGATTCAGATAGGTATAAATCTTGTAGAAGTCTACGTATTAGTCTGTGATGAGTATTTTGTCTACCTAAATTGTAATGAACAGCGCCATCGCATTCATGTATGGTTTTGAAGAATTTTTGTCACTCGCACTGATGTAACTTTGGTGTGTCTAGTTCATAGTGTAGTTGCTCGTTGCGGATGTACCACGGAGCGTTCACTACAATGCGAAGAATGTTCTTTTGGAGTTTTGACACATTTTCTATGTTGGATTTTGCCGTGTAACTCCAAATTGGTGATGTATAAAGTACTAGTGGTCTTATTAATGATTTGTACATCATGATTGTACACTTACGCTTGAGTGACGACTTCCTGTTGATGAGGGGATACAGCTGCGCAAGTCTCGCGTAACCTTGATTTAGTTTGAGATTCACATAGAGTTTCCAAGTAAGTCGTGTATCTAGTAGTACTCCCAGATATTTAACGGCAGCATCAGCTAAATTCCAAGGAACGATGTTGGGCTAAACTTCAATATAGCGTCCCCAGACCACACACATATGCGTGAATCTGTTGGTCTGGAAGCTATAATTTTAGGTTATCTGCAGTTTAAGATTTGTGTGTACGTAGTACACAATGTCTTATAATTTGTGTGAAAACTACTGCTTTTTGGGGGTTTTCTGCGCTTGCGTGGCAAACGCCAAACTCAGTGGGGACGCTATACTGACATTGTTGTTGATAATTATGTTGGGAGGGTTTTTGATTCTTCTCAGGGAGAATAATTTGCCTTGGTATTTAGTAGAATTAATTTGGATATTCCATTTGCTGTACCATGAGCATACTTGATATATTGCAGTCTGCAGTTTCTCTATGGCTTGGGTAAGGTCGGTGTGTTGTGCCAGTATTGCAGTATCATCCGCGAAGGTCGCTAAGGTTGCCTCTGTGGTAGGGATGTCCGATGTGAAGATATTGAATAACAGCGGACCCAACACACTTCCTTGCGATACGTCTGCTTGAATGTACTTTGTTCCTGAAATAATAATGTTGATGCGTACAGCAAAGGTTCGGTTTTCTAGGAAAGAGAAAACTATTGTTTTTAGGTTTTTAGGTAGTTGCCTATTCTTATACTTTTTCATAATGAGCTGCGAAGGCTGCTGATTTTTCTTCGTCGGTGGCAAGTGTTGCATGATCTACAATGGAATTTCCTCGCGTTGTTTTAGTATACGTTTGGTAGCTCTCCACATTCCAATGTCGTCTGGTTGGAGATCTTTAACATATTTTTGATATGTGTTGATTCTGAGCTCATCCAATTAGCGTTTCTCCTTCTCTGTCATTCTCGCCTAACTTGACTTTTTCTTTTAATTAGTTCTGTAATTTCTATTGGTAGATAATGGCGGTTATGCTTTTTATTAGTTTTGGAAGCTGGTGTTGCCTTATGCACGCTATTGATTATTGAAGTTGTTAGCTTGGATATTGCGTTGTCTATGTCTTCGTTATTGTTTATGCTGATTGGGCACTTCAACTGTTCATCAAGGTTGGTTTGGAAGTATTCCCAGTTTACTACCCCGTTTATAAGTCTTGGTATTGGCTGTGCCACTAGTGGAGTTCTGATAAACGAAATTATTACTGGTAAGTGGTCTGAGTCGAGTTCCTACTACATTTTGGAATATTGATTTGTCGAACTTCTTCTGTAATACAATGTCTAGTATGTCAGGCAGATGATCGCTACGGTATGGATAATAGGTGTATTTTTCAGGAGCTATTATTTGGAAGGAATATTTTGTCGCATAGCTTTCCATCTTGATTCCCTCAGAATTATTTGCTCTACATTCCCATAGTTGGTTTTTGGAGTTGAAGTCTCCAATCATCAAGAGTGGTTCGGTTGTGTTGAATGTAGTTTTTAAGTCTTCCTCCGCTAGCTTCTGGTTTGGTTGTCTATAGGTTCTTGTTAATGTGAGGTTTGATCGTCGAATTCTATTTTAATTACGATTGTTTCAAGGGTTAGGTTATCTATGATTGCCTGAGGTTTAGGATCCATTGAGGAGTAAAGGAAGGATAGTACTAGTGATGAAATTTTTAATTAGGGGAAAGTAAGGGGTTAGTAGATCAATAAGGATTTTGACTATATTATTTGTGTCAGGTGAGGCCGTCAGATTGTTTGATTGGTTTGCATGGTTAGAGTTGGGATTAGTTGCTGTAAGGTTTCGTGTTTGCATTATCTCGATGTGGTGACTGCAACTGCGATAACTTGCAGGGTGTGGGCCTCCGCAGTTAGTACACTTAGGCGCTTCTTCTGTTTTTTTTTTGCATTGATGATCTAGATCAGGGATGAGCAACCCGCGGCCCGCCACACTTTCTCGTGCTGCCCTTTAAAGATTTTACATTTTGACTTTTACAACTTCCTAGTGTCCCAGCCTCATTGTACCCTATTTCTCATTAAATAATCTTTTTCAACATATATCTGTTGTCGTTTTTTTAAATAGTATTTCTAATAACGAGTGTTTTATTTCTGTAATTTGTTATACCAAGTTTATTTTGTTAATAAAGAGATAATTTGAGTTCATCATTCAGTGTTTGTATTATCATAGGTTTCTTACATGCGGCCCGCACAACATTTTTAAATTTGTAGCTGGCCCGTTGTAAGAAAAGGTTGCTCATCCCTGATCTAGATGGTCCACATTTCAGGCATCGTGGGTCTAGCGTGCAATAATCCTTGGTATGGCCGTAACTTTAGCAGCGGTGACATTGAGGGATTCAGTTCAACGGTGACAATTGAATGATAAATACTTTTTAGAGAGAATATCTTTTTGGCATCTTCGTTATCATTTAGGTCCACTGCACAAACTGGTAACGGCTGCTTGTTTTTAGTTAGTAGGCGTGTAACTTTAATAACTGGTATTGAGTTGCTACTAAGTTCGGTAAAGATTTCTTGTTCTGTTAGAGATAACGGTACATTTTTAATCACGACGTTGAGAGGTTTGTCGTTAAGATTTTGGAAGGTGTGAAATTTAATTTCGTTATCCTTAAAGTGTTTTGTTAAGGTTCTGTAGTCATCTTCTTTAGTTAAGTTTATTCGTAGTGTGTTTGCGTTGCAGAAGGTTGTGAATTTGCCGGCGATTAGTTCCTTGATATCTGCGGTCAGTGTTATATGATTTATGACGTTATGAAAATAAATGGGCGACTGTGATGAAGCACGTCTGAACGCTTCCGAAAAGGAACGCGGAATCAGTTACTGAATTCTAAAACTTGCTGTTTACATTATTTTTATATAATTTCTTTTTGAACACACGGTATTAAAGCAGTAATAGTATATTACGTACCGAGGTGGAAAATGTTTCAATAAAGTCTAGAGGTAAAATATAGTAACGAGGTGCGAAGCGGCGAGGTTTTTTATACCGCTAGGCTTATAATTAAAACTTCCACCGAGGTAGGTATATTATTTCATTCGTAACCATTAAGAATTGGTAAATAAATTTATAATGGGTTTCTATTACTGACCTTTAAAACTGACGTGTTAATCGAATAATAATACAAGGCGGCAAAAATCCGTTGCCATGAAGCCGTACATGCAGTAATTACTTTCCACCCGTGGGTGGAAAGCAGTTACTTTATGACCGGTTGGAAAGTAACAATTGATAAGCGCTCATTTTCAAACTTATTACAGTTATATTTGCGAATAAAATTGTTTTGTTTAGGAAAGATTTCCAATAATGATCCATCAAAACCTTGCTGGACTTTCTTTGAAGAGTTTTACACACTATACTCAAATTTACAATGCACATGGTCGTTTCCAGTGGTATGACTACGGACGAGCAAAAAATGAATATTACTATCATTCAGAGCAGCCACCATTATATCCAATTGAAAACATAAGTGTTCCAATTTATCTTACATATGGGGGCAATGATTATTTTACTAATGAAAAGGTAATAATAATAGTAATTAACGTATTTAGAGGGGTAACCCAGTCTTAACATTCGAGCATATTTTTACCACTCGAGCGAGCGCAGCGAAGCGAGAGTGGTAATTTATGTGATAAGTGTTAAGACAGTTGCCCCTCGAAATGCGTTCATTAGTTTATTGTTCATTGAGGCAATAATTTTGAATCAATAATAATTACTAAAAACTGCTAAATCGAAATCGGGCTATCATGAATATGTGTGATGTTGCTATAGTGCATGCATGTTAAATGAGTGGATGCATGTTAAATGTATCTTAACATTCGAGGACGTGAATGGATGCGATCATGTTAAACACTGTTTAACATTTCAATGAACAATAAATTATATTTACATGTTATCGAATTGAGACTAGCTGATAATTTTAAATATCGTTACCACTTTTAAATGTTTAGTGAAGAGTTTAGCACTCCACTCTTAGAAATCATATTGTATTTGCAGGATGTTTTGAATCTATATAGTAAAATGAGAGACACCATACGATATGGAATTCTGAAAGTAGACGTCTTTAATCACGTGGATTTTATCTATGCCCAAGGAATAGTGAATATGCTTTACAAACCTACATTGAAAATTATAGAAAAAATGAGAAATGATGCAGCAAATAAATAGTTGCTAATTAACATTACATTTTACTGTAGGATTCTATGTAATTTTTATATTATTTACTACTCAAATATTGTATGTAGGTACTGGAATATCTCAATAGCTCATAAGAATATTAAACTTTTCCAGTAAACGCCATCAAAGAAAAACTACCTGTTCGTTACTTTGTTTCGATCATGTTATAGTTTATTTTTCTCTTGTCGGCGTTACACTGTTAAAAGTTCCATTCACGATTGATTTGGGTGAAGCTTGGCCATGAAAGTTTGATAATTTTGTGCCTGTAAACTGAGTCCGTTCCTGTGTGAATTCAACTTTTTAATAGAAGTTATAGTATAGTCTGGGTGATTTTTAAATGATTCAGAGGCTGTGATAATGCTTTTTTTTAATAGTTTACAAATTTAGTTACAAATCAAACTTGACAATTACCCAAAATTTGAAGGTACATTTTTTGTCACTGCATAATTTGACACTGACCATGTTGTCACCGTCCCAATTACATCATTAACTTGACAAAGAGTCGAAAAAAGTATTAAATGAAACGAAACAGTTAAATAAGAAATGGACAAAATATCGTAAAACGGAAATTATACTAAAATGTTAATATTAAACTTTGGAGAAATGAGAAACTAATCAATGACTTTGCTGAGCTACAAAAAAATAAAATATTAAGGAGTGAAAATGACGGCATGAGGAAGATGTGTGAAAAAAGTCAACAATATTCCCGATACTTCTACGTTTATTTAAAAATAGGCGAAACTTGACTTCCAGGCAGATAACACCGACAGATGCCATCGATTGGGGGCAGCAAAATCAAATAATAATTGTCAAGTTGATATCCTACATGTATAAAATTGGTTGTCACAAGATTTAAGGGCGGTACACCAATGTAAAACACGGAACAAAAACATGAAACATTTAAGCCATGTCAAAAATCGTAAAACTGTATATACTTAAGGATATAGGTAGTATTTACGGTGTTAACAATAAATAAGTGTAAATAATTTTTAGTTTTCTCTTAATTGCTTTCTGTTTCAGTTAAATGTGGATTTTCTCAGCTCGAGTCACGTCCGATAGTATTTCTGAAATCAGTTGTAAATATAAAATATGTTTGGTGTATAATATGCTTCATTTTAGTCCTCTCTACACAAAATGGTATTTTTAATTTCATCAAATAACATAGAATAAATTGTTCCTGAAGAAGTCTGTCACAAGATAGGTTGAAAAAAGGTGAGTGGTAAAAGTAACAACTCGTAAAAAAACCTGGGCTCTCGACCAATCTTTCATATAAGTCCATATAAGTTAGTTGATCCTTCCATCCGCGAGTGTAGTGCGTGTTAATATAGCATCGTAATATTTGTAGTGTGTTAGTTCCCAACGCTTTGAAGTAATGTAGAATGAGTTTTTCAGACGGGGGTGCTCTTGCACAAATGGGAAGCTGTATCACTGTTTCGTTTGATGCAAAATAATTAGTTAAACCTTACTGTGCTAACTAATAACAATTAAAATTTTGCTGCGTAATGGTTAGAAGGGCTTTTGTGATTTCAAAAACGCACATTAAATTTATCTGAAGCATAAGCGATAATCTAAAATCTCCATGCGTGTTAATATAGCATCGTAAGATTAAGATTTGTAGTGTGTGAGTTCCCAGTTCCCTAAAGTAGTACATAATTAGTTTCCTCCTCCGGGAGTGCGCTTGCACAAAAGTGATGCTGCGTAGCTGTTGACATTTGATGCAAAATGGATCAAAAGACGTTTGTAGTTGCAAAATGGTACACTAAATTCGACAGAATGATTACCTAAAATTTTCACGTGTGTTAATGTAGCATCGAATGTTTTGGACAATGTTAATTCCCAGCTCTTTGAAGTAATGTAGAATGAGTGTGTTAGACGCGGGTCTACTGGCACACAATATTCAGCCAAACCCAAGTGATTACCTATCTAAAATCTTTGTGTGCTGACATAGCATCGAACAATTACGAATAATTCCGTGTTTTCCATTTTTTTTGCAAAATATGCAGGAATGTATTGTTTGAGGCTTTCGCGGTTACTCGAATTATTCTCCTTAGCATAGAATTTCGGCTTAGACCGCGTAGTATTTGTATATGAACACCCAGCATTTTCTGGCTTAATGTGCCTTGCACCTTGTGAAGTCGAGCAAAAACCCGCGCGATGGCCATGCTCTTTGGTGGCTCGTGTAGTTTGAGTATCTTGAGAACGAGGATACTTAGGCAGATTTGGCCGTTTTGCTGTTTGTGCATCCATATTCACTAACGTTTCGCAAGACCTTGCAGCTTGCATCATCAGAGTGAAAGTCGCACTAAGAACCGAAGGACAAAAAAAAAGGACAAAGGTAAAGGTTATTTCAATTCCCCCAACTGGGGGCGGGCTGCTATAGGGACCTTTCGTCCCTCTTCAGCCAAGAACGGGAAACTCAGGATGGGTGAGAGAAAGGAGGGGTGGAGACTGGAAGAAAGGTCAGGAAAGGTGGAGAAATACTGCCCCGGCATTCGCCTCAGAGAAGGTACTCTGTTGACTCAGGAAAACCACCTAAAAACCTGAATCAAGGCAGGCGGCCGCAGGAATCGAACCCACGACCTCCCGAATGCTAAGTGGACGTGCTACGCACTGAGCCACAGAGCTCGGTAAGAAGAACCGAAGGTCGGTGTGGAGCTATTTATAGTCCTCTGTGCCAGGCGCGCGGAGTGGCGTAACGCTGGTTGGTCATCCGAGTGCAACGTAATCCGTGGGGCGTGGCCGTATGACGCAGAGTGGTTGTAATGCTTTAGATCGTGTATCACAGGGGTCCACGTTTTACTAAGCTTGAAGCCATCTTCCCTGTTGATATTATTTGGATGTTTTTCTATTTCTATGGCTTCCCGTATCACTCGCGGGAAGTAATGAGGTATTCTGGCAAGTACTCTGGCATGCTCAAATTCTAAAGTGTGCCCATTTGTAAATGTATGCTCAGCTACGGCTGATTTTGTGATGCGTTTGTGTTTGCAATCGCCTTTATGTTCTTGGAGTCTTAGATCAACGGAACGACCAGTCTGTCCAATGTAACTCGAGCCGCAAGAACAAGGATGCGATATACGCCAGCAGTTTTAAAACTTGGAATCTTGTCTTTTACCGATCTGAAGCCGTTACCCAAAGTTTCCTTGCTCGTGAACACAGTTTTGATGTTGCATCGTTGCAGGACACGTCCTATCTTATCAGTTGAGCCTTTAACGTAAGGTAGAAATGCTAAGCCTTCCAGAGGTGGAGATTCTTCTTTAGCCTTTTTTGTCATAGTCTTGTTTAGTGCTTTTCGTATGGCGGTAGTTGTGTATCCGTTCCTTTGTAAAGAGTCAAACAGATGTAGCTTTTCTCTCTCTAGATTTTCCTCGTCTGAGATACGAACGGCTCTTATCGCCAGAGTCTGGAGAACTGTTGCTTTTTGCATTGGATGATGGTATGAGTCAGCATTTAGATATCTATCCGTGTGTTTTCTTTCTATAGACTGCATGTCCTAAACTGCCATCTGATTTACGTTTTACCAGGACGTCTAGAAACGGAATACTGCAATTTTCCTCTACTTCCATTGTGAATTGTATGTTGGGATGTATAAAAATAAAAAAATTATTCCACCCTCAAATTCAAATTCAGAAATTTGCCGCGTAAACGAACAGCGCCAACATGGCGGGTGGCATACGTCACTACTCATATCGGAGTCACTGGACGCGCCATTATTCTATTGGAACAATGTTTCTGTGAGGTTGTGGGAAGTTTTATATTCATTTTTATTCATCAGTTTTCATTATTTTCGATCGATTTTCATAAAAATAAGTTAGTAAAACATTTTAAATGCAGAAAGCACAAAATAAGTGGTGTTTTGTACCGGAATGTACGAGTACTTCTGTAACTACACCAGGAAAGATATTTCTTTGTGTGCCCCAGGATTTTTCTCGAAAAAAGAAATGGTTCAAAGCTGCTAGAAGAGATATGCCGAAGTCGAAATCAATGTTTTACTGCTGTGAAGATCATTTCAAGGTGAGACTATCTACCAAGGGCAACTTTTCGAATTTATAGAGCAGTATGATAAGTTTTTTAATCTTGCAGTTGGAAGAAGATATGAGGAATTTCATGAGGCACAAATTGATAGGAGGAAATATTATTCTGAACCCAGGGATGGTACCACATATATTTGACTGTCAACCTGATAGAAAAAGAGCCAGTACTGTCCCTGATAGATCATTGTCTGTGAAACGACAGCGAAAACAACTTATCAGTGAAGTAATTGCAGAAACTGATAGGAAGCAGCAAAATATGCCAATAATAACTGATGAAGATGAACCAGTGGTGGGTGAATCTCATCTTCAGTATACCTCGGAAGACCTTTTGGTGTCTACAGTTGTGGACCTATCAGAAGAACCACCAAAAACAAGAAATGTAGGGGTACAAGCAAAACCTACATATTGTAGCAAGCAGATATTGCGTAACATTGGGAAAGTCATGCAAAATACTGCAAAATACTGCTACTTCACCAATGGAATCTTTTTATTCGAAAGATGCCAGTACTTCACCAATCAAAATTGCCCCTAATGCTAGAAAAATATTATTTTTCCAAATGGCTAGTAGTAGCAGTGATACAGAGGTGGAATTGATGAGTACAAGTTCTTTCATTGGAAGCACTGATAGTGATTATGTAGGAGTTGATTTTCCACAAGATAATAAAGAAGAACAATTAAGAGCATTGAATGTTACTCGGTCATTGATAGAGAAGAAACCAAAGAAATATACAGGAATTCCTGATCATTGGTTTCAACATATCATAAATTTACTCAATACAAAAAGTAAACTCAGTAAGGATAATTTAATGTTAACGTTGATGAAAATCAAACTGAATCATCAATTTTTCCTCTTGGGTGACATGTTCGGTATGTTCACTTCTAATGCTTCTAAAATTTTCAAAAAATCTTTAATACAAATAGTGCCCCATTTGAAGACTGATATTTTGGCCATCTAAAAACAAGATACAATATTATTTACCCATCCCATTCAGAGCACGTTACAGCAATGTCCAATCCATTATTGATTGCTTGGAAATTCAAATACAAAAGCCAACAGATCCAGTTAAACAGGCACTCACATGGTCAGAGTACAGAAAGTGCAACACCTTAAAGTATTTGATTTCATCTACTCCTGATGGATTCATAAAGTTTATATCAAAAGGGTATGGTGGAAGAATAAGTGATTCTTTGTTAGTGGAAGAAAGTGGATTTTTAGATTTACTACCAGATGGATGCAGTGTGATGACTGACAGAGGGTTTAAGGATATTGGCAAACAATTACATGACCGAAATTGTCAGTTAGTTAGGCCACCTAGTGTTTCTAGTTCAGTGAAACCCACAAAATCACAAGTGCTAAGGACTAAACGAATAGCTAGCTTACGGATTCATATTGAAAGAGTTATTCGTAGATTAAGAGAATTTGAGTATTTAAAACCACATGCAGTAATAGATCATAATTTTATAGGACTTACTGACCAAGTTATAGAGATTGCGTGTGCCCTAATTAATTTACAAGGTCCTATTATAAAACAAACGTAAGTTTATTTTGGAAACCTGAAAAATTTGTGAACAACAATGATGTTTGTTTATTACTGATATTACTTACCAGGTAAAATATGAAATGATAATAGTATTTTTCGAAACATTATTTTATGGAGTAAAATGTTTTATTGTTACAAATTTATTATTTCAGTCCATATATGTATTAAAAACAAAAAGCTGTAAAAACATGCATTCCTTATAATGAATTTTACATCCCCATTTATTTTCTACTTTATTTTTGTTTTTAGATTTGTATTTTTGTGAGCAATTTTTTTATTTTTAGAGAAATGTACCTACCTATCCATATATATAATAGACTTGTCCGGGACGCTGGTCCGTCCGGGACGCTGTTTCAGCAGCCAAACCGTAAGAGATAGAGAAAAAAGTTATGAAAGTTATATGTTTGGAATGGTCATGTCAGGTCAGGAACCGAATTTCAGTCACGTCACACTTCCGGTTTTCGAGAAATCACGTGATTTCCGTCCGTCCGAGACGCTGGTCCGTCCGGGATGCTGTTTCAGCAGCCAAACCGTAAGAGATAGAGAAAAAAGTTATGAAAGTTATATGTTTGGAATGGTCATGTCAGGTCAAGAACCGAATTTCAGTCACGTGACACTTCCGCTTTTCGAGAAATCACGTGATTTCCGTCCGTCCGGGATGCTGGTTCGTCCGGGACGCTGTTTCAGCAGCCAAACCGTAAGAGATAGAGAAAAAAGTTATGAAAGTTATATGTTTGGAATGGTCATGTCAGGTCCGGAACCGAATTTCTGTCACGTGACACTTCCGGTTTTCGAGAAAAATAAAATATTTTAAAAAATATTATTGTTTTTATTTAATACGCGTTCTATTTGAAAAACGGTCTTTTTTGTTTTATTAAATGAGACATTTGTCTCACTGGTTGCTAGTTTACTTATATTACATAAAGTACTTTTTTTTTCTATAATAACTGTCAAAGTGTTACAATGTTGGTAGATATGTGATTAAAACGCTAGGAAATTTTTATACCTCGTGTTGGTAGAACTTTTTAAAAATTATGGTTATGTGTCAATTTGGAATGTCAAAGTTTCTTAATTTGAACTCTTGACAAATTTCTTTTTTTAACATGAAATCGTCTTCATCATCAACAAAATCGGATAAAAAAAGAAAACCAGGAAATATTTTAAATGCTAAAATGAAGCAAGCGATATTAAATTATGACATATCTGTCAAAATGACAATATTTTTTTTTAGTGGAAGAAAAGAACCAAAAATCTATGTACCAACATCATTAAAACTAGGGACCCTGCAGGAATGCAACTTATCCCCTAGAAAGTTGACCTTGAAAATTATTATAAAAAAAATGTACTTTATTAATTCATTTCATATTTTCTACACTCTCATGCAGGCTAATTTTTAATCAAATTCATTGATTTTTTATTAAGGACTTTTTGAGTAACAGGTTATATTCATAATACTTTTGTGATATCCCATTCCATAGAATTTCTTTTGTTCTATTTTTTTTATTTATTTTGTTCACTTCTTATTAGAAGCCATACTGATTTAAGACAATAGTAATTTATTATACAAGACGATAAAGTTAAATTTTATCTACGAGTGAATCGTTTAACGTCGAGACGAAGTCGAGACGTTAATGATTCAAGAGTGGATAGAAATAACTTTATCGTCGTGTATAATACAATATTTTTGTCTATAGCAAAAACTTTAACCATTTCAAAAGAAAATAAGGACAGTCAATCACATTTCAAAATGTCAGTAGCTAGATTGGGTTGCTACGATAATGCGCAGCTGTCATATTTAATTTAAACAAAAGTTAGAAAATTAAATTACTTTATCTATCCTTGATGATAAGTGCTACTTTATCTACCCTTGCTGTCAAAGTAAAACTTGACCTTTTGTTTTGAGTTGATAAAAGCACACTTTAACATGTGCTATAGAAAAAATATATTTTCGAAGATATTTTACTTTTTTACTCGTATTATGTCTACCTAATCTAGATGGTGCCTAAATTAGCAATTTTAAATTTTTTTAAAATAGTGTTTTTGAAGGTATCTTTTCAGAAATGAAGCCTATATTGACAACCATTACATTCGAAGACAAAAAATTTGAGTAGTTAGAACACAGGTTTTCAATAAGTGCAATATGTTTGGCAATCAAGGTACAGTATTCTATAATAAAATTACTACCAGAAAGTGATTCACACTCATACAATTACTTAATGATTTCAAAAAAGATTTTTATTCATGAAACAGATTCATACAGTTTTGGAAATATAAATATTTCCCAATTCTTCAAAGTTTCCTCTAAAATAGTCCTCATACAAAATTTGAATGTTCTTGGATTGTTCATAATCAGGGTTGGCAACACAAAATATTCCACGTTTCCTTCCTGCACACAACATTTGCAAATGGATTTGTGCTTTGAACTTTGCATCGATTTGGTTGTTCTTAATATAATTTTTCAATGATTTATCACTTGCTGGGCATTTCACTTCGACTACAAACTCTGAAGTAATAGCATCTGGTGAAGCTGCAAATATTGGATGAGATGGCAACATAAACAAGCCACAATCTTTCAATTTTATTTTCAATTGATTTTCTAATGTCTTTAAGACTTCCTTCTCCAAATGCCTGCCCCTCTGCATAAACTTTGTATCCTTCACTTGATATGCACCTATTATTGTTTCCACCAGAGTACCTTTAGCCACTTTGCAGTGTGCAAATTCATGTAGCTTTGAGGCAGTAACACGTCCAAACCTAAATTCATGCCAAAGTGGAGAAAAGGATTGTCATCTTGTATGTATTTCTACTTCTTTGCGCAGCTGCAAATTCATCTGCTATGTAGAAAATGACAAGAACTCTTCGAATTCCACTCCTCCCAGTGCATGAAAGCGAAATAAAAATTTATAAATGGACAATCTGGTAAACTTGTCCTGCTCCTCATCAGATGCATATTTGAGAAACTGTCATGCTACTTGTTCTCTTAATCCAATTTCAACAATTTCATCTCTGAAGGTTGAACTGCCAGCAGAAGTACTCTGTGGACATTCAATATTTATGGCACTGAAATCAGCAGCTGTAATGAACTTGTGAGATGTAGCAACTGTTGATAATCGTGGTTTTACCCAGTAAGAAGTTATTTCAGTTGGTGAAGATTCTTCACTTCTTCGGTGCACCCACATCAAAATTGCAAGTGCATGCTTACAACCACCTACAAACCAATAATAGATATAAAATAGCTGCTAATGATTTTTCACACAATCAATTACTTGATGAAGCAGCACAATCATTGCAGACGACATCCAAAACTTTCTCTTTTGTCTCATCAACAATAAGTTGAACAGAATAATTTTTGGACCGAACTCTGTGCTCTGGCCATACTTTGCACTGTAAAGTGCACAAAGGGCCCTCTCTTTGCAACTCCACATACCCAATGGCATTATCACCGTATGCATCACGAGTAGCCCTGTGAAAGATATTCATTTCAGATATGAGAAATAAGAATATGATTTTCCAAATTATGATGTGAAGTTAACACAACAACAACATAACCGCTAAATGAGATAATATAAAAACTGTTCTTTAAATGATATGAAAACTATCGGAAATTGACTTATTTTTGGAGAAATATTTGGAGTAATTTCAACATAGCAGCCGAAGTGTTTAAGTACTTACGCTGTTGCTTTTACATTTCGAAATTCAGCTGCATTGAAACGATCGTCGTTCTTTATGAATTCCATCACCATGAAAATGTCTAAGGATGGTAAATTGTTTGATGAAGCTTTCACAAACCCGTCTGACGGCTTTTTATGATTGCAAAACACAAATGAAGACAATAATTCTCGCTGAAATCGAAAATACAAGTCCAACTATATCACAATTACCACTCTGCAAATGTAAACAAACTGTCATCGATATGAGTTCTGACGTCACGACTCTCACGACCAATCAGGGTGCGTTTCGACTTTCAATATCATATTATTTAAAAAATAAACAGAATTGTTGCTTTGCAATGAGTTCAGACTTAATTGTTTATATTTTACTATATGGTGTAATGGGACTTTAATTTTGTTCCGACCTCTTTCGTTCTACCTAAAATTTCACTGGATTTGGCCCTGTACTAGTGACTTTCGAATTCATTTCAGCCAGCGTTCAGATGCTCGTAACCTGTAAAATTCCTTTAGAAGCATTTTATTGGGACGGCGTAGTTTCTTGCAGCAATTTTCGTTCAGGTTATATTTCGCTGAATTGTCAATATGATTGATTTCTTATTGTCGACAATGCGTACTAACACTTTAAAGTTCTACGTATTGCTTTTTGTTGTTCTTGTAATTTGATATTTACGCCTTTGGACTTCCGTGCGTGGCATGGCAAGTGTGTGGGAACCGTTTTCTTTGTGCTTTGTTAACCGGGACTTCCCCCCGAATTTTGCTAAGTCAGATATGACCTCAGCCGCCGAAGGCTTTTGCTGTTTGTTTTTCTACCTACGCTTTGCGCCAAGCTTTGGCCAAAAGGAAGCAACATTCGATAAGCCCTTGATGATTATGCATAGGGGATTATTAATTTTGGAACTCCAAACTTTCTTCCGATAGACAGTCACCAAGTTCTCGTGCATTTTGAAATGAATCAGTAGCGAGCCTTGATACAAAACAGAGGTGGATTGTGAAGTTGCACCCCGGCCCTCGGAGCCGGGGGCTGTGTAGTTTCATATTCAAGTTATGCGAACTTTGTGATCATCACGTAATTAAATTTTGTGTGCAGTCGGCGACAGTCTTCATAGCCGGAGGTGCAAAAAGAACTCCGGGCCGGTCGTGAAGTTAAGGGAAAGGCCCGCGAAACGTTTTATTGGGGAAAACGTCGTTTACCGTATCGTTTTGTTGTCCGCTCTCTAAGTACAGAGGGACGCATAGTTTTCCATTAGTGCACATATAGTTCTAACGTCGTTTGATCATCCCCGCTTGTGTACTCGTGTCGTTCGAGGATTATTGCAGTTGCAAATTCCGATTACGTTCGCTGGGCCACCCCGGAAACTAAAGTCACCTTCGCCAGCCCCGTCGCCGACCCGCTCTCTCTCCCAAGTTGGACCCCCTGCCAAGCTTCCGCCGAGGACCTCATCGCTACCCCAACATGCTTACAGCTCCAGGTATTTATTGTATGTGCGATATGTTTTGTGTGCCGAGATAAGTGGCGTCCGTAATTTTTTTACTGTGCAACCCCAGTGATCAAAACGTTGCGTACGCTCGCCGAATTTTAGAATTTGATTTGCTTGTTGACATCCGGGGGCTTTACCCTGGATCTCTTGTCTTGTATTTTGTAATAACATAGTTAGACATTAAGGTAACTTTGCTTGGGAGCCCCTTTCACGTTCGAGTAGGGTGTGCCTTTCTTTTTATTAAATTTAAACTCGCCTCCGGGCGATTATTTCAGTGTAAACTTGTTTGTAAATTTAACTCATTCAATAATAAATCTGTTCAAGTCAGTCGGTTTATTTGTCGTGTTCTGAACCCCTTCTGGGTTCCCAAGTAATTTAGTTTGGGCAAAGCCCAGGTGTAACTGCAGTTGTAAAGCTAAAGCATGTCTTATGAGCTATGAGCAAGCAAGCCCCAGAATTTGGGCCAGTATTAGTGTTCTTTTGTTACTCTTTAGCAAGGGTGGGCCTTAACGTAAGTCATTTGTTTATGGCCACTCTTGGTGTTCTATCTGAAGACTCGGTGGAGGCTTGGACAGCGCGGCGAGGACAACCGTGGACCTGGGGGACCTCCTCATAGCTTCGTGAAGTTCTTGCTTTATTCACGCAAGCAACCTTTTTTTTAAAGCAAGTGGCGTCTTGGGTTATACATTTTGAGTATGAGCATAGGGTAAGTGCCGTCGGTTTTAAGTGAACTTTCGAACTACCCCTTCCTGACTGAGCTAAGTTGAGGGCAACCGGAACAACTACATCTGTTCCGGCGAACCCCCCTTTACTCTTTTCCCCGATTTTGTCAGTTAAGGTGATTAATGTCGATTCGAGCAATTAATCCTGTAACAATGGTTACAAAGAAATCTCATTGATTTATTCCTAATGAAAACACCGAATTCCCAGCTGTCTTAAGTAATGTAGAATGAGTTTGTATGGCGGGGATGCACATGTACAACTGGGAAGCCGTATAACTATTTCCTTTGATGTAAAATAATAAGTTAGACTTTCCCACTCGACCCAATAATGGCTCAAATTTATTGCATAATGGATAGAAGGGCCTTTGTCGTTTCAAAAACGCATATTCAATTAATCTGTAGTACAAGCGATAATCTAAAATCTCTTCTCCTTCTTCTCCCATCCTCTTATACCGTAATACGGTGTCGAGGTTTCACTTACTTTAAACTGTCCACTACTTATTTTAACACTTTAGTCTACACTCTTATTTTTACATATTCTGCACCACTAACTCCTAACTCTTTCACAGAATTTCTTTCACTTCTTTCTATCGCCCGCTAGTTCCTTTGCTTCTCTCCAGTTTATTCCTCTGTCTTTTAATATTTCCGCCATTCTTTTATTCCATGATGTGATTGGTCTTCCCCTAGGTCTTCTTCCCTCCGGCTTGGCTTCCCATACTTTCCTTAGTATGTTCTCGCTGTTTGTTCTGAATAGGTATCCGAGCCATCTCAACTGGTTTGCTTCAATTTTCTGTTCCACTGGCTTGGTTTTTAGTCTTCTCCTAACTTCTGTGCTTCTTATTTTGTCTCTCATTGTTATTCCCTCAATCCTTCTTAAAAATTTCATCTCACATGCTTGTAGTCGCATCTGTAATCTCGTATTCAGTGTCCATGTCTCGCTGCTGTATGTTAGGGTTGGGATAAATATTGCATTATACACTCTAATTTTTGCGTTTTTTGATATCTCTTTTTTGGCAATTATTGCTTTATTTATGGCGAAATATGCCTTCATTGCTGTTTGTATTCTGTTGTTTATTTCTTGTTCCTGTTTTCCATCCCTGCTCACCGTTGTTCTCAGGTACTTAAATTCTTCCACTTGCTTCAGTTCTTCATTATTTATAGTAATGCGCATGTTTCTAGGTTTTCTTGCTATCATCATCACTACTGTTTTTTCTGTATTTATTTTCATGTTTCTTTCAGCAATTGCTCGATTCTAGCACTCTACAGCTCTCTGTAGCTTTCTTTCTGAGCTTGCTAATATGGCTATGTCATCCGCAAACATAAATTATGAAACTCGTACCCTTTCCATGTTTTTAAACCCTATCTGGTATCCTTCTATTTTTCTTCCTATTTCTCTTGTTATATCATCCACCAGGGTGATTAATAGAAGAGGGCTCGGTATTCCTCCTTATCTCACTCCTTCGTGCGTTATGAATATTGTTGAACTTTCACTTCCGGCTCTTACATAATTTCTTGTCTTTTTGTACAAGCCCCTGATAGCTCCTATTAGTCTGCCTCTCACTCCGTACTTTTTTAGTGCTTCCCATACTTGTTCCCTTGGTACCGTGTCGAATGCTTTAACCAAGTCCACAAAGCATACATAGAGCTCTTTATCATAGGTTATGGTTTTCTCTATTATTTGCTTAAGTCCGAATATTGCATCCTGCGGACTTCTTCCTTTCCTGAATCCGTTCTAAGACTCTTTTAACTTTGGCTCTATAATTTTTCTCACTTTCTGCTCTAATATTCTTTCATGGATTTTTTCCGGCACGCTGAGGAGTGAGATCCCTCTATAATTTTCGCATCTCCTACTGTCTCCCTTCTTAAATATCGGATGAATAATTGCCACTTCCCAGTCTTTGGGGATTTTATTTTTCTTCCAAGTTTGTTGTATTATCCTGTGCAGGTGGTACATCCCAGTCTCTCCCATGTATTTCAACATTTCGGGTTTTATTTTGTCGTGCCCCGCTGCTTTGTACATTTTTATTCCTTGCACTGCTTCTTCCACTTCCTTCAAGCTTATCTCTTCTTCTTGGTGTTCTCCTTCCTCTCGCTCTATCTGTTCCCATTTTGGTCTTCCTCCTTTGATTTTTGTGCAGTTTGTTTTGGTGTACCTCCCAGCAGTTCCTGAAAGTGTTCTTTCCATCTTTCCATTATGTGTTTTCCGTTAGTGATTATCTCGCCCGCTTTGTCCTTGATATAGTGTAGCGGGTTCCTTCTGCCTTGCCTCAATCCTTTAATTATTTTGTAGAATCGCTTCTGGTTTTCCCTAAAGTTTGCCTCAGTATCTATTCCAAAACGTTCCCATTCCAGTGATTTTGCTTGAGCTACTAGTAATTTTGTTATCTTTCTTTGTTCTTTATATCTTTCATAGTCTTCTGTTTTGTTGCTCTTTAGGTATTTGTTCCAAAGCAGTTTCTTTTTATGCACTTCTTTTTTAATATTTTCATTCCACCAGCTGGTTTGTTTTTGATTTTTTCTAAAATCTCCATATGTATTAATATAACGCCGAAGAATTTGGAGAATTTTAGTTCACAGCTCTCTAATGTATATTGAATTTGCTAAACACGGGTGCACTTGCACAAAATGTAAGCTGTAAAACTGTTTTCCTTTGATGCAAAATAACATGTGAGCAAATAAAAACGAAATCAAGCTTGGCTTTGAAAATATTAAGTCATGTGCTTGATTACTTCATATCTTTTTAATTTAATTGTGACAGTTATTATAATAGCAGAAGTTTCAAGTTGTTTAAATTATCAAACTTTAAATTACACATGTTCAATAAAAAACAACAAGTTTTTATAATTGAAATGATTCATGTAGCAGATGTAACATTGTTTAAGGTTTAGGTTATGTATGTGTATTTTATTCTAGAACATTAACATAATGTTAATTAATAATCGACATATGTTTCAATTCCCAAAGCCAAGCTTGATTTCATTTTCGTTTGCTCACATGTGATTAAGTTCGGCCTCACCATTCTAACTAGTACCTAATGGAAATTTATTGCATAACGGAGTGAATAGCATGTTATGAGCCAAAAGTTACTTTTAAATACTTCCGTAATTATTTGCCCTATTTTAGTTAAAGCTGAATTTTTTCCCCACGTTCTAATTGAGCTATCAGTCTATTTTTGGGTTTCGATAGATGAAAATATTCTTAATTAATTTTCTTCAGTTTAGGCATCGCTTGATGCTAGTGCTAGTTTGGTTGCATACTCAGCATTTTCTCTCTTTCCTAAAATTTTGAAGTTTTATTAGGCCATTTCGTCCATTTTGCCTTCATGTCTTGATGCAGAAAGATTGTTGAGTGATCGACGTTTGTGGTCTAAGTTTTTCGCTAGCATCATTCTTTGAGAAAGCTTCCTTTTGATTGTGTTTTGGTTGGAATATTTGAATGACGTCCCGTTGAGGAAAATTTATGAAAATGTCTCAAATCAGACATCGTTCTGGATTCACTTGCGTCAAGCACATGGTTACATTTCTGCAAAGCTAGGAGCCGAACATCAAATAGGTATGCCTAAACTCCCTTTTGGACCTTACACCTTGGTTCTATCGTTGATTGAGGTATAC
The DNA here is from genome assembly GCA_940337035.1 of Agriotes lineatus. Taxonomy (NCBI): domain Eukaryota; kingdom Metazoa; phylum Arthropoda; class Insecta; order Coleoptera; family Elateridae; genus Agriotes; species Agriotes lineatus. The sequence continues at coordinate 101,257 of CALNHX010002944.1, read as the reverse complement.
CTCAATCAACGGTTCTATTGTGTGCAATTAATTTTAGCTCCTCTTCTCCCGGTACGGCTAATTTCCGCCCGCTTGCGACTGAATGGCGCACTTGGATTGCTGCGACTTCCTCGTCTAGGGCTCCAATCCTGCAATTAGCCCGAGTCCAATAAGTTTGAAGCCCCATCGTTATAATACCTGAATGTTGACAGCCGTAGCGCGACCACCTATGACTTCTGTGACGTCTTCGACAAAGCTTTCTACACGTTTACGGCCTCTTATGCCGCCGCCCAAGGTCTGTTTAACCCAGTTTAATTGTTCGACCTTCGTCGAGTTGTTGGTGCCTCGAATTCAGCCTACAAATTAGAATCCTCTTGTGTACATGTCCCCGAACTTATATTAGGACTTTTAATGTGTTTAGCATGTACCAGATTATATCTTATTCGACATACATTAGGTTGCCTTCATAAATTACTTGAGCTAATGGCATAAACGTAGAAACCTACCTATTTAGCACAGTTTATCAGAATAACCTAGCTGCTGTTTTTGGGAATGTAAACATTGAACTTGGATGTGTCTCACATGCCACCCGAGTGAATATTACCATTCAATGCGTGTAGTTGTGAATCTAAATTGCATACCCCTCATTTCAGTTTGGATTCACGTCATGTTAATTACCGAATAGTTCGGTTGAGTTGAGCTAAGACAATCCCGTACTTGCAAGATATTTCAGTAATAAACCCGATTTACCTGAAGTCTTGACGTATTATTTATAAATTTCACATAAATTATCAGGCGACTTCCGGGTTATATTGCACCTTATTTGAACCAAGATCTTGCGTCAATAAAACCATTTGAATATAAATATCAATGTCAACTAACAATTTCTTGCATTTGAGGATTTGGGGTCACATTCTACCCACTACCCTATAAATAATAGTAATAATTTTAGCTGCGATTGTAGGCCTTGTCTAGTAGATCTCCGGAAATGCAATTTTCTAAATAAAACCATGTCAATTTGTACCTCTTGCTGCAATGTTTATTGGTATTAAACATCTAGACAGTTACTGATTACTGATATAATTACGATGACGATCCTTATTAATATTTATGCTACTGTGATTTGAAATGTGATATTTTAATCTGATTTTGCCGTTATTGAAATTTGTTTATGTATGTACCGCCGAGCACTTTTGTTGAGATAAATTATATTGACTCGTTGTTATCTACGTTTACGAATTTAATTTTTGCCCTTCTCGTTGCCTTTAATTTTCAGGTTTGGTTAGTAGCGCCTTCTGTAGTGTACCTTTGGATTAGCAAAGTGCTGGGTTATCAGCTACTTGGCGCCCATAATTTTCTTACAGCTAAAGATTTGGGTTTTTTGTTTTATCCACGACCAGCTCCGGCTGAGAAGTCGGTTGCCCTTGCTTGTCTCTTTTACAGTCAGGTTGACGCTAAAGAGCATTGATAGTTTATAAGACACACATTAAAATCAACAGAAATATAAGGGATTGTCAGCTACTTAACGCTCGAAGATGTAATCGCGAGAGAGTAAAACAATAAGCAATGCATATACCAGAAGGCGCCCGCTAACCCATTCTAAATTTAGCAAGCGATAATGTAAAATGTAGAATGTAGACTGAGTTCGCTAGACGGAGGTACACTTGCACAAGAGGTAGGTAAGCTGTATAACTGTTTCCTTTTGATGCAAAATATAATATGATCAAAAACTGTTTTCATGTAGTATGGATATGGAATATTTTCTAATTTATGAATGTAACTATAACTCACTTAAAAATCAAATTTCAAGTCTGGCATTTAGGTATAAACGTAGTTGCATTTATAAATTAGGAACTATTCCATGGCCATACTAGATGAACATAATTTTTAATAATACTTTAAGTTAAACCCCACCGTTCTAATAATAGTTCAAATTTACTTCATAATAAATCAATATCTCCGTGAACGTTAATAGAGCAGCGAAAGATTTGGAGAATGTTAATTAATAGTTCTCTGAAGTAATGTAGAATGAGTTTGCTGGGCAAAATGTAAGCTGTACAAATGTTTTCCTTTGATGCAGAAGAATGTATTCCATGGCACCATTCGAACTAGTAACATTTCCCATTTATTGTACAAGGATGTTTGCAGTTTCAAAATCATGCTAAATTAAGCAGAAGTACAAATGATGATGTACAATCTTAATATGTGTTAATACAGCATCGAAACATTTGGATAATGTTAATTCCGAGCTTTCTGATATAATGTAGAATGTGTTTCGTAGAGGAGAGTGTACCTACTTAAACAAAAATAAGGTGAATAACTGTTTCTTTGTGGTGCAAAATAATGTGTTATAACTGAACATTCTAACTAATAATAGTTGAAATTTATTGAATAATTGATAATGGGTCGTTGCGTTTTCAAAATCACATACGAAGTTTGGCAGAAGTGCAGGCAATAATTTACAACTTTAGTGCGTTACCATACAGCTTCGAAGCACGTGGAGGATGTTGTCTCTCAGTACTTTGCAGTCACGCAACTTACTGCACCAATCTAACTAACACGCGCTCCACAAGATAGCAAACAGTATATAAACAAACTGCCATGCTTCTGAAAACAGAACTTCAGCCCGGCATACCAGCCTCTAACCAACCTGCAGAGCGAGCTTGCGGTCTAAGACCGCCGCCGTTTGTGCCGTCGACCTGAGGTGTACCCAGAATCCAGACCTGAAAGCGCCGAGGGGCCGTTAAGGCCTCCAGCACCTGCCGCTCGATGCAAAGCAGTCCGGGGCTTTGTTAATTTGAGACCGCCGCCGCCGCCGCCCTCGCCGCTGAAAGGACTCTACTTTTCAATTTTTACGGTGGACGACTACCATTCTACCTTTTGGTTCTCAACCCCCGAGTTGGCATGAGATTAATCTGTCGTGGGCTCACTCCCTATCCACCCCTTCACATGGCATACGGTGCCGTACCTTCGAGAATTTCATTTTCTTAGAATCTTATCCTAACCTCAGTATTTGTTTGTGCTTTCTGTAACGCCCCTTGACGCAGCTGGCCACTCAGTAGCAACTCATTATTCCCTCCCTGTAACTCCGTCTCCAAGAAATCAGCTCCAGAATCCCGACCCATCACAAGAGAAGACCTGCTCTGCCGCCATCTTCGGCAAAAATAACTCAGAAGGCAAACTCACCCGATAAAAGTGCCCCAATACTACCTGGGTCACTAACACAAACCCGTTTAACGGGCAAAACTTCCTCCTGGGGGTCGTACTAAAGTCGAAAGCCACCACTGTAACACCGAGCTGATCAGAAATCGAACTGCCATCTTTGTACACTAATAGTCCTGTTATAGATCAATACTCCAGCTACTCGGCTTCAACTTGGGGCGGATCGATAAATTAGTTTTAGGCGCCACCAATCGTCCCTCTCAACACCGCTGTCGGAGTAGTTGCCTACCCATGAGTCCGTCTATAAATTGTACAAATCATTTCTTAGTTTAAAATAACATTTTATGTATATAAAAGAACCATAGACTTATTTATGTATTTCCGTGTTTTCTTTGTGTTTACTCGAAAATTTAAATAAATCCTCGTATTCTACAGCTAGCAAAAGGGCAAGTAATTGTATGTAATTTGACAAAATTTGGTAGAGCAGGAATTTTGAAAGTTAAAAATATTGGAAAAATAACTTTGACGTTATCGGCTCTTGATGACACAAGCTCTAGTTCGATTTGCAGCATTACATGAAACGTCTAAGAAAACCAGCCAGCTAGTAGCGGAAATAAGTTAGCGTTTCATGTAACGGCTACAATTTCTAAAATGTGCATTCGTTTTGGTAATTGGCAGCGCTTCATGTGCTGTCTAAACATTTCATGAAATGGTCAATTACGTCATAATAGTTCGTTCTCTTTGTCATATCTGCTAAGATGTTAATATTTTTTTGTTAATTGAACTACATCAACACAACATATCAAATATCTTGAAAGGAGCGTCTGCACAAATAGATTGCATTCTTTCTGTGTAGTTTTGCCTCATATTTCTAAAATTTTTTTGTGCAGCTCTTCTCTTGTTCTCACTTTTGACTTGTAATTTTTATATCGGATCTAGGTTGTTGATAATCCAGTCTATAAAAGAAATGTTATTTACCTACAGACGACGTTTAATGGTTTTAGTAGTATGGCTCAAGGTCCGTAAGCTCTCCTAGGTTACATCACTCGTATAGCTCTAGAGAGGGTACACTGCAATGCACAGGGAAGAAGTCTAAGTCACTGCCAGTTCAATTCTGTCTTGCTTGATGCAACGATTGCAGTCGCCTGCATTAAATTCAGTTCACCTGTAGATGTTCTTATTTTGCTTATGTAGTTATTTTCTCATAAATTCGTTACACATTTTCTCATAAATTCGTTACATATTTAGGTAAACATAGTTATTTTTGTATCTAGAATGCGAAATGCTATTCTATGGGTTCAAAAATGAGAGATTTTTTGACAAACCGAAGGCGGTTCATTGGAAGCTCTAATTTACATATCTTAATAAACTAATTTTTTAATTAACGATAACATAATAATATTGCTAAAACCAACTGTTTATGTTAAAATAATACATTGATCATTAATATATTGCTTCATTTTATTCATTAAATTAACTTAAACGTCCCTAAAATCAAAGTACTTCTGCGTTTCGCGTATTTCGCCTCCTGTTTACGAAAATGGACCATTTCGCCCATTGAAAACAGAATGAAAAGGTTAACGACCAGTGGTAGTAAAATAACTTCTTGCCACAAAGTGAAACGTGAACATATTAACTATGAGAAAACTCAGAGACAAAATGTAAGTTTGGCTGTTGCCTACTGTCTCACACTAGTAGTGCTGTAAAACTTGCGACTACTTTGAAATTAAAAAAATATCTGTGGATGCGGGAGAATTTATTGAAAAATAAGCAATTTGTTTGACATTTCAAATTTTTACACTGATTCTGTGTCAACAAAAAATTTGTATGGTGTAGATATTAGAACGCAGAATGAAGTATTAAATAAAGTGTAGAATATGATTTCAAACATGATGTGTTCCACGAAAACAAGTATTTCGAAAAGGAATGTAAACTCGATTACCTTTCTAAAAGTTATCTGTAATAACATGGGAACGCATATAGTAATATAAAATACATGCTAACACTCCCTAGATAATTTGTTTTTTTCAGATCAGTAATGGAGGAGGTCTGCATGGTCACTGATATCCTTTCAACGCCATTTACAGGATACGTATGATAATTCTAGGAAAACAACTCTGGAATTGTGTAGAAGCATACACATACTGTAGATTTACATGATGCCTAAGGTACTAAATGGTGTTGAAGTTCCAATTACTGGCAACTCTTTGACGAAGATGACATCAATAAATGATTACCCAGATTCAGAACATTCGAATAGAGAAAGTTTATCTTCAGCGTCTTCCAGCCCCCAAACCCCCAAAAATAAGCTGTATATCAGTTCGAAGAAAAAAGTTTGATATATTTAGCGGGATGAGTTGCTCGTAAGTTTAAAGAGCAATATGCGGATATGGGAAAATATAGTGCCGTGATATCTCTTCTGGCTAATTATTTAATTATTACACATTAAAAACGTGATTAGCTAGTGTTTGAATTTTACACCGTACTTACAAAAAAGGGTCTACTGGGCCGAAATGTTGCTACTAACCCAAGGTTACACTTGCCTTACACGTAATTACTTAGCTTATCTTTCAACGATGCTCAAGGTCTTGGAATGCCACAAATAGCTCTTATTATTTTGTTTAAAAAATATTCCTTTAGTATTAAAATTTGCATGTGACTCAAAAGTTGCAACGGATTCTTTCTTTTAATCTTCTTCTTTTAATTATTGACATTTACACAATTTGTTAGACCTAGACACCTAGACAACAAACGCGGGTTCCTAGAGGCTTAAAAGATTAAAGGATAATTGCGTTTCTTACTTTTATGAAATTTTGATCTCAACTCAACTTTTACATGAAACAGCGGTATTTACAATTCTGCAGTCTAGGTAATATGTAAAAGGCAGAGTAATAAAACGAAAACCTACGTACGGTCCTGTATTGTTGTCATGGTGTACCAACGAACATAGTGAGACGACGCCAAGATGGTTGCTTCCTCAGCCTCCTGTTAGATCAATTTGCTCAAATCCTAACATTTTCACGATTTACGCAAGTTAAATTCGTAATTCAATAATGTTATCGAACTGCATTTCCATCAGAACCTTATTTTCGCGTGGGTCGTTTATGAACACTGAATTTTCTGAAGCGTTTTGCTACGAGTGCAACAAATAACGTAGATAAGCCGAGTCTGCGCTTGGTCATTTTCGCGACTGCACCTTCAGAGTGGCGTCACTTAACGTGCAGCCCTCAAGACGTTAGGAGGTGGCGCTTTGTCCGCGAGTCGACTTCGCTTAGCCGAGCTCGCGTAAAGTCGAAATTATTAGTTGTGAAGCCACGTTGTTGTTATTGTCGGGTATCGGTGTTTAAGTGACGTACAAGTAAAGGTTTGACCGAGGTGCTTCTCTTTCGTAGAGTCAGGCAACTTTAATTAAGCAAATAGCGGATTATTAATTGAAGCCCTTGTTCATTGTGTTAAACCATTAGTGGAATAAAGGCACGAGTTTCGTTATCGTCATCTGCCTGTGTCGACGTGCTTCAGTCAAGTTTACCCGTTACGGGGATGTTATGCCGCTTACCCTCCCCCGATTATCATCGCACCTTCATGGGGCTTCCAGCAGTTTTTCTGTCGTTTCTGTCCGTTTGGTACTGACTTGGGATGCGACTTGCAGCTGAGGAGGACCATACAGTAACCAGTCCATCATTCTTATCAAGGTAAATTGTTAGCCGTTAAAGTTATAGTGAAGTGATTTGCCAAAGTGTAGTTTGGGCCAATTATGCCCTTTTAGTTGATTTAAATCGTAAGATGTTGAACAATTCCGTCAAGTTTTATTGTCTTCATGTTGTTTTGTGTTTTAAGCTCACGTAACCGTTGTTGTACTATGATTGAAGTGTTTGTCCCTAAATTTTGATACTGTAAAGTAGTTTTTGTGGTAGAATTTACCGTTAATATTGTTTGTAATTGTACATGTCATTTGTTGCCGTTTGGTCATTCGAGTTTAGAGTATAAATTGCGTCGTTAACCCAACTAACCTTTTTGCATCTTTTCGACCGTAATATTTAATCATTGTAACGTTCATATGTTATTTCATCAATATAGTTTATTGTTAATTGTTTATACATTTTTTTATTGGTGTTTGCTTGCATTGTTGTGTCTATGTTTTGTACAGGAACCTAGATGGTGTACGTAAGTGTAAGTTGATGCCATTTAAGGTAGGTTTGATCCAGCTGTTTGCAGTCGCTACCTCAGGTTGTGCCAAGGTGATAGTAGAAAGACGGGTCTACTAATTCCACATTCGAGTGGGCTCACCTATTGTTTAATGTTGTCTATGTTTTTCTTAATTCTGTCGAAAGTGGTGGCGTCCTTTATTTAACATCATTTACCCCTTTTTGCCAAAGCACAGCCCTAACTTTCAGGTAGTAAAGAACCACGACCTTGTAGCGCAGCAACCATAGATTGAGCACCTTGTTACAGCACATCTCGTAACGAGGTTGGGGCTGAGTATTCGGTTAAATTCCCGATTATGTCGTAAAGTCGATTCGTGGATAACAGATTTGGCTCTCAGGCGTATGATTTTGTTTTGCACGCTTGAGGGGCTGGTTGTTATGCCGTTAACGCGTTTTCGTGCTGTAACACCCTGGCAATTTCTGTCACTCACAAAAATGCAACAAGTAAAGTAATTGTACCTTTATTATAAAAAACGCGAGAATATTATAAAAATCCCTGGAAATCTAGATAATGATAAATTACATGTAGCCCTAAATTTCTTAATTATACTAAATTACGTTTATGTACAGGTCGCTACGGCCGATATATGTCCTCTTCCGCGTCTGCACCAAATTCGATGTAAGCTAGCTGCAATATCCACCTGTTGATGCTTTTGCACCTGCTGTTCGTTGTTGCCATCGCTGTCCGTTTGCTTCTGTCGCCGAGATCGCAGCTTGGACCTAGTGACTCAGATATGTAATTCAGATACATAGCTTTGTTTTTGGTGATTTATGACTTTCAACGTGATTATTGTTTTCCAGGAAGATTTACCTGTGCTTGTAACCCGCTCTGTCTCAATGTAATGTACTCGAATGCCTTTGAATAAAAAGTCACCTCTATTTTAGCTTGCTACAGAACTGCGTCGACCCAAATTACTGCTCCGGACGGTGCCACCTGCTTCCTGCAGGTCTCCCCATCAGCACTTCGAATAGATGCTGTACCACCTGCAGTTGTCTTTGCCAGTGTGCTACGACCATGAGGGATTGGAGAAAACACATCTCGGACAGATCAAACATGTTCGCACATTGACACTGAGCTCACTGTTATACTACGTATTACTCTGCCATATTTGCGTATACATAATTGTGTCTAATTTCGAATGCTCGTTGATCTTTTAAGATTGATTTAAGGGGACAGCTTATTGCTGTACATTAAAGATAATTTATAAAAATTTAACCTTTTGGACTTGTGAAATATTAAATTGTTGTATTTGTTTATGACTACAGACATTTAAATTAATTTTAAAATTCTTTTCAGATTGAGTCCTCTACCAGTCATCTTATAATCCATCAATTATTTTTATTAATTTACAAAGTATTCCTTTCACATTGTATTTTTGTCTGTAAAATGAAAGAGTGTGATTTTAAAAAGGCTGTAACAATTTGTGCCCTGTTAATAACATAGAAATATGTAACAAACTAAAATACAACTCACCAGCAGCTTACCTTGTTGGTATTTAAGTAAATGGCCGCCAAACTATTGTGATCTCACTAAAAGGCCCTGGATAGTTTCAAACTAACAATTATTAAGAGAAAAGTGACTACAATCATAAAAGACCATTCTTTTCGTAAACGTCACACCGCACCCTGTTACAACACTTGTCACTAAAATGCCATGAATGTCTTCTGTGTTGCAATTAAAAAAAAATCTTACGGTGATTATCCTAGCGGATGCTGGTTATTTGTACCTTGGAGATGGTAGCACGGAATAGTGATATTGTAGATTTTTATACCAATTTCGGAGATTTTTTAGCCACGATGTTCGTCTGCGGCCAGGATTTCTTTTATTTTCTATATGCCCTTGTAGTATTAATTGTAATAATTTATTTTCCCTCTCATAAAGTGACCGAGATATTTCGCACTTTTGTCTTTTAATTGTAGTCATAATTATTAGGAAGCATTTCATTCTATTTAGAATTTCGTCATTAGTCACTTTATCAACCCAAGATACTTTTAACATGCGTCTGTAAGCCCACATATCGAAGGCATTAATTTTCTTGCAAAAGTCTTCTGTTAATGTCCAAGACTCCGTTCCATACAGTAAAACCGAGAACACGTAACATGTTAAGAACCTTTTTCGGAGATGTAGTTTAATATTGCGGTTGATTAAAATCTTTTTCATTTGTTAAATGCACATCTTGCTTGTCCGATGCAACTACGTATTCCTTTTTGTTGCCTTACCTCATTACTGATAATAGTACCAAAAATATATGTAGGTGGTCGTTTTTTCTATTATCTTATTGTCAATTGTTATTCTTATTAGCCTTGGATGCTTTCTTGTAATTACCATATACTTTTTTTTTTTGAGGTTCATATCTAAGCCATGGGATTTGCTAATTTCATATACTCGGTTAGAGAGTCTTTGTAAATCTTCTTCTGTTTCTACTATGAGGATGGAGTCGTCTGCATAACTAACTCAAGTTGTTTATTAAGATGCCCTCGGTGCTTTCCTCTAGTGCTTTTTTAAATATACGAGTAAACGTTAAACAATGGAGGGGACAGAACACATCCTTGTTTCACTCCACGGTTGATGCTTATTTCTTCGGTAACTCCTTCTGGTATACGTACATGTTCCGTTTGTTTCCAGTATAAGTTTTTGATTATTTGTGTATCTTGATAGTCTAGATTTATTTGCTGTAGCATTTCTAACAGTTTAGTGTGACGAATTCTGTTAAGGGCTTTTGCGTTATCTATAAATCCTACAAACACAACTTTGTTGACATCTAGGCATCGTTCAGTTATTATATTGAACGCAAATAGGGCTTCGTGTGTTTCATACCCATTTCAAAGCTTAATTGTGTTTCAGACATTGTGAGGTCGCATTGGATGTATATCCGAGCGTGTATAATTTTTACTTCCTTTTACGATAAAGGAAGTATTGGATTCACCCCAAAAATTCGAAATTGAGTTTTCAACAGATCTTCACGTTTTAGAGTCCCCTGATCCCAAAAAACATATTTTTTTTCATTGGTCTGTGTGTCTGTCTGTCTGCCTGTCTGTCTATCTGTGAACAGAATATCTCAAAAACGAAAAGAGGTATGGCGTTGAAACTTCATATATAAGTTTTGTGTACTATGTAGATGAGACAGCAAGCTTTTGAAGAAAATCGCATAACCGGAAGTAGGTGTTTACTCTTGTGATTTTTCAGTTTTTTTCGATTTTTTCAAAAACGGCTCTAACGATTTTTTTCAAACTTTACATTTTTATTACATTTTTAATGTGCATTGACGTGAGATAGGTGATTTTCCAGTTGAAAACTTCTAAAGTGGGTTTCTTTTGTTTTTTTTCAATTTTTTTTATTAACTCCTATTTTAAATGGAACACCCGGTATATTATTACATTTTTGAATTCTGCTTAAGATTTTAGAGAAAATTTGTCTCTTCAACTAACGCTCTATTTTGTACCGTTTTTGTAGAATTCGTAATTTTTGAAAATTTTTGACAAATGCTTAAAAATTAAAAATTAAATTTTTGACTAATTATAAGATCACTGTAAAAGGAAGTTGTGTGAGTGTATCACACCAGATTTTTAGAAATATTTTCAAGACATGACTCATTACACTGATGTTCCTATACTCTTCGCATTTTCTTGGTTGATTTGTGTTGAGGAGAGTGACAAATGAAGATTTCAGCCAGTCTTGTGACATGTTTTCCGTTTTATATATTTCATTGAATAGTTCTAGCAGCAGGTTTACATTTCTATCATCTATGAGTTTTATTAATTCGGTTGGAATTTCATCTGGCCCGATTGCTTTGTTTTTGGCCTTCCT